>JAIZPF010000070.1:75747-98065 GCA_020509355.1 Blechomonas ayalai | reverse complement strand
CACCCGCCCACCCCGCGGCCAAGGAAACTTGGTACCATCACGATACATGACTTCCCGCTGGACCAGATCGCCAGCCGCATCGATTGGAACCCTTTCTTCTCCGTTTGGCAGATCCGTGGCACGTACCCTAACCGCGGCTACCCAAAGCTCTTCAACTGTCGCACGGTTGGTGAGGAGGCGAAGAAGTTGTTTGCCGACGCGCAGGAGATGCTGCAGGACATCATTGCTACACGCGGGTTTAGCGCCCGTGGGACCGTATCGCTGTTCCCCGTCAACAGTGTCGGGGACGATATTGAAGTTTATACAGACGACACACGCAGCACTACTCGAGCCGTGTTTCACGGCTTACGACAGCAGGCCGAGAAGGAGCCCGGGGAGCCCTACCTGTGTCTCTCTGACTTCGTCGCCCCCAAGGGGGTGGCCCCCGACTATATGGGCTCGCTCGTCGTGAGCATCTTCGGCGCAGAGGAGAAGAGCGCGCACTACGAGCGGGAGAACGACGGCTACCGCTCCATTATGGTTAAGGCACTCGCGGACCGCTTTGCGGAAGCTTTCACGGAGGAAGTGCACCGGCTCATCCGAACGGAGTTGTGGGGCTACGTGGAGAAGGAGACCACCGGCACGGCTGAGTTGATACAAATGCAGTATCAAGGCATCCGTCCCGCCCCTGGGTACCCGTCGCAACCGGATCACACCGAAATGCGCACCCTGTGGGAGATCGGCGAGGTCCAGGAGCGGGCGGGGACGGAGCTCTCCGAGACCTGTGCAATGAAGCCGGCAGCCTCGGTGAGCGCGATGGTGTTCACCCACGCCCAGTCCAAGTACTTCGCTGTGGGTAAAATACAGAAGGACCAGGTGGAGAGCTACGCCCAACGCAAAGGCTGGACCGTGGAGGAGACGGAGCAGAACCTGGGCTCTATGCTGGCCTACGATATCTAACACCAGCGGGTGTGTGTGTGGGAGGGGGGGATGGGTCCCCTAGTATGGAACGGTACGCTTTGTCCCACCGTGATGATGGCGTACAGAGGAGGAGAGGCGCACGTTATTGACAAAAGGAAGTCCCCCCTCCCCCCACTCACTCACACGCACGGCCGCGCTCTCATCTCCTTCGTGTGTACGGTGGGAGAGAGGCGCCGCTTTCCCTTCCTTATGATCGCAACCATTCTGGGCTTACATTATCGAAGATGCGGTCTCGCAAGATGAATCTCATACGTCACCCTTGAGTGGACTGCCTGAGGAGGGATAGAGGTGCTGTGACCTCTGCTACTCTGCGATTACTCTCCCCCATCATCTCCTCTGCGCATCGGCCATTTCTTTCTGTCCTCCCTACACAGCTCCACATTAATGCTCCGGCGCACTGTACCTCACCGCCTCGGCGTCGAGGGGTTGAAGCGGCCCCCGCTTGTCTTTAAGGACATGCACGGCTTCGAGCTGGTGAGCACGCGGCGCGTTGATGACCTTAACCTCGTGTCCTACGAGATGAAGCACACCGCCACCGCAGCCGCCTACTACCACGTCGACATCGCCGACACCAACAATACGTTCTGCATCGGCTTCCGAACGCCGGCGGTGAACGACAAGGGCACTTCGCATGTTCTGGAGCACACTGTGCTCTGCGGCAGCCGCAAGTATCCCGTGCGGGACCCTTTCTTTATGATGCTGCGGCGCTCGCTGAGCACCTTCATGAACGCCATGACCGGCGCGGACTACACGCTCTATCCCTTCTCCACAACAAACACGCAGGACTTCGCCAATCTGCTCGATGTTTATCTCGATGCCGTCTTCCACCCCCTTCTGCGCGAGGAGGACTTCCGGCAGGAAGGCCACCGTGTCGAGCTAAAGGGGCACCCCTCCGCTGCAGAAGGCGAGGAGGGAGGGACACCACGGCTGGTGCACAACGGCGTGGTGTACAACGAAATGCGCGGTGTCGTATCAGAGCCCAACCAACACTTTGTCCGATCGGTGATGCGCGTGATGCTCCCCGAGACGCACTACACGCACGTATCAGGCGGCTACCCACCGGACATCCTGGACCTCACGTACGAGGAGCTCGTGGGGTTTCACAAGCGGCATTACCATCCCAGCAACAGCATGGTCTTCACCTACGGCGACCAGCACCCGGAAGGACACATGGCGGCGCTGAACGCGTACTTCAGCGAATTCGCCCGCTCGGAAGCGGTTCGCATCCCAACATTGCCGGAGCACTGCCGTTTTGCCGAGCCGCTTGTAGTAAAGCTCACTGGCCCGCTTGACTCAATGGGCAACCAGCGGCAGCAGAAGCGAGTCGCCGTGGCGTACGGCGTCCCACAGTCAAAGAACGAGCTGGAGGATGTGGTGGCCCTGAGTGTGCTCGACACACTCCTATCCAATGGTCCGAGCTCCCCGATGTACAAGGCGCTGATCGAGTCGCACATCGGCAGCAAGTACTCCCCGATGCGGGGGTATGCATACTACTTGTCATCCCCCATCGTGTCGTACGGCGTTGCCGGGGTGGACGAGGCGCGGCCGAACACGGAGGAGGAGGTGCTCACCGCCGTCACCTCTGCACTGCGTTCTGTGCTGGTGGAAGGCTTCGACCAGCGCCGCGTCCGGTCAGTTATTTTCCAGGAGGAACTGCAGCAACGCCATCGCGCCGCGGACTACGGCCTCGACCTGTGTGTAGGTCTCTGCGCCATGGGCCTCTGCCGCGCCGGCAACAGTCCACTGGACCTCATCAACTGGCTTCCCCACCTTCAGAGGATTGGGGCGGAAGGTGCCTCCACACTACTGCCTCGCATTGGCTCCAGCCTACTTGACAACCCCCACCGGGCGGTCATCTCCGTCTCAGCTGAAAAGGAGCACCTCGACAAGTTACGAAATGAACTCCGGAAACGGGAGGATGCTCTCAACGCCTCAGCCACCGCAGAGGATAAGGAGCGGTTAGGTCAGGAGTCTCGCGAGTGGCTTGAGCGGGTACGAGCGCCACAGAACGCCGACTTGCTTCCTACGTTGAAGGTCAGCGACATCCCGCGGCACGCCTTTGCCGAGCCGCTCCCCCTCGTCAGCTCGCTCCCCATCAACGCAGCCGTCAGCACCATTGCCTACCCCACCAATGGGCTCGTCTACGTACACGGGCTCATCCCTTACGCATCCTCGCTAGCCGCGCTGATGCAGCACGGCGACATCAGCGCCGTGCCGCAGGATGTCCCCCTTCTCACCGCCCTCCTCGCACACACCGGTGCTGGTCGCCACTCCTTCAAGGAGCTTTCGGTGGAGGTGGAGCTGGTGTGTGGCGGCTTCTCCTTCTCCCCCGTATTGAATGAATCCTACCAGGCGAGGGCCACCACCATTGGCGGCACCACCTTTGGCTTTTACACCACGAAGGAGAAGCTGAAGGAGGCGCTGGAGCTGCTGCGCATGGTGCTGCTGCAGCCGCGCACCGACGTCGAAGATCCCGAGGTGTTTGACAGGATTCTCTCTCAGCTGAAGATGCGGTGCTCGGGTATTATCCACTCGCTCCAATCGCAGGGCAATCGGGTCGCCGTGTCGAACGCGGTGTCCCGGCTGACCTGTCGCGCGGCACTGCGGGAGCGCTGGTGGGGTCTATCACAGTGCAAGAGCGCCGCGCGCCTGCTGGAGCAGCTGCAAGGCAGCGAGGAGGTGCAGCGTGAGACCGTCACGGCCATGCTGCATCAGTACCAGGAAATGACAAAGTCGCTCGCCGCGGGCTTATCCAGTGGTTTCCTCTGGGCAACCTGTGAGGCGGCGCACAGGAAGGATGTGGAGCACCATCTGCAGGATCTAGTCAGCAGCTTCCCTGCTTCACCCAGCGGCGCCTTCACCACGCACCTCCAGCTACCATCTCTCCCATCCCTGGGCAAGGAGACCGTTCACCTAACGGAGAAGCTCAGCATCGACACCCATTTCGTTGGCTACGCCGTATCAAACGACTTGACGTGGCAACACGTGGATCAGGCACCGCTGCGCGTTGCCTGTCAACTCCTCAGTAACGAGTATCTCCACCGCCGCGTGCGGGAGGAAGGTGGTGCCTACGGTTCGGGCTCGTCCGCCACGCTTCAAGGACAAGTGGGCGGCGTGACGATGTCAAGCTACCGTGACCCGACCCCACAGCTAACGGTGAAGGCATTTGAGGAAGCGGGGTGCTGGCTGGCCGATAGGCAAAACATCACCGAGGCACGCGTGGACGAAGCCAAACTCCGGCTGTTCTCGTCCCTCGACGCCCCCTACGCGGCTGACAGCTTTGGCGAAGCATATTTTTACAACGACGTCCGGCAGGAAATGAAGCAGACGATGCGCGACGCGCTTCTCCGGACGACACCCGATGATGTTGTGCGGGCGGCGAAGTATTTCACGCCGGAGGACAATGGAGCTGTAGTCAGCGTGCTGGAGCCCTCTGACGCGAGCAGCGGTCATGACGAGGAGACACCCCATCCCTAGGGGAAGTCTCATTGATACAACTCCGTCAATCTATATTTACTATTAAGTCGTGAGTGAGGCGGGGGGAGCACAACAGTAGCACAGTGGACTGCAGCATCGCCCTTGTGGACAGCCCAGGCAAGCCCTCAGTCGAAGTTGTGAGGGGATTGGACATGGAGGGTGATCCCTGAGGAGTCATGCTGGTGGGGAGGGAAGTATGGGGGCATATGCGTGCTTAGTGGCTCGCCCACGCCCCATCAGTGGATTGCCACGCTGCGTCATCAATGCACTGAGCCGCGACTAACGAATCACATCTTAATTCTCAAAATACACGAAATTGTCCTACCGGAGTGAGAGGGGGGTGATGCACGGCCAGCGCCAGCTGCCACCCATGCGCCTCTTCCTCTGTCTCCCCCGCCGTCCGTGCATCTCTTCCTCTGCCTCCCCCTCTGTCGGTTGTTGTTGTTTTTTTATATTCTTGGTAGCCTTCAAGTGCCTGATCTGGTGCGGGTGGGGAGCTCAAGAAACCAGCCCAGCACACGCACGGTCGATGAAGGCTAACGTTAGCCATGAGCCCGCAGCAGCTGAACAGACGATGCCTAATGGCCGGTGCAATAGCGCTGATACCACTCTATTAGACTCGTTCTCTCAGAGGTCCGCGAATGCAGTTACCTCCCGCAAGCATGGCTCCACACCGATGACGGAGAAGAGCCTGTTCAGCCTCCGCGGTGAGAGACTTGGTATCGACAGAAATGAGGTTCCCGAGGTGGTGCAGTTCAAGCAGGACGTTGGAGAGGATGGCCTCAGCTTGGGCCGCATTATGCGTTCCCTCACCACACCTGCAGCGTACGGCCCGGTCTACCTCGCGGTCAAGACCGCTCTCCTGTGTTGTCTGCCCCTGATGTTACTTGCCTTCTCATCAAGTACAAGCCGCTATATCCGTTCAGGCTCGCTCTTTGCGGTGATCGGCACGCAGTATACAAAGTTGTACCTCGGCGAGCAGGTGGCCACGTGCATTGCCCTGTGGCAGAGCGCCATTTGGATGATTATATATGGGACCATCACGGTCGCGCTCGGCACCCCCGCCCATGAAGGGGCGTGGTGGGGGGTGATGTTCCTCGGGGTGGTGATGGTCGCCTTCTTCCCGAAGCCGATGCGCGGGAAGAGGTTTCTCATGAGCTACACCGTGATCATCATGCAGATGCAGCGGATGCCCGATGGCGACACCATGGACCACGCCGTCCGCGTCGGCGGGGAAATTATGCTGGGACTGTGCTTCTCGCTGGCGCAGGCGTTCATCCCCTTCCCGATGCTCACCTCCCGTAAGGCGGATCACGTCTTCGCCAGCGCGTGGTTGAACGTGGGTGAGATTACGAACCACCTGAGCGAGGCGGTTTGGTCCGGCCGCGGCGTCAACAGCGCGCTCGCATCGTCCGAGATGGCGTGCGATGAGCTGCGCCAAACGATCGACAGCATACCGGGGCTGTTGTTCATGTGCGCCTACGAGCCATTTGAAGGCAGCCTCAACAATCAACTTCGCAACCAGCGACTGACGCTGCTCCGGCGCATGCTGACGATTCTGTACGCCACGATCACCGCTGCTCGGCAGATGACCACTATGGTGACACCCGGCACACGGGAGCTGGGCGAGAGGCTGAAGCCCATCATGCGGGGTCCGTTACAGAACTTCCTTGACGCTCTGAGCAAGGCACTGAAACAGCTCGGCGACACACTCCAGCCCGAGGAGACCGCACAGCGATTTCACGCCACCGATCTTGGCGCCGCTAAGGAACGCCTCATTACCGCCCTCCGAGAGTGCAGCGCCAGCGTCAGCCTCTACGCACCCGACAGCACAGACGCCTCCGCCTTCTACTCCTTCTTGTACTTCCACCTGCTGCTGACGCTGCTGGAAGAAGAGATGCACACGTTTGCGGACCAGATGGCGTCGTTCAACGCGGCGGATTACAAGTCCACGTGGCAGCGCTTCACGGAATTCTTCTTTTGGGATTACTGGAACGATATCCGGAAGATCCCTAGGCGGTTGCTCCTCGCCACGCCGCAGGACCGCCGCGCGCTCAAGAACGGCGTGAAGTTGGCCTGCGCGTACAGCGTGGCGACAGTGTTTGTTATAAAACTCAACGACGGTCACATGGAAGACACATACTTCCTGGGGATGTCCATCCTGCAAGGTATCGGCTATCCGACCGTGGGGGAGAGTCTCACCATTGGCGTGCAGCGTATTGCTGGTTTGGCCTTTGCCATCTCCATCGGTTACCTGGCGCAGTGGAAGACAAATTCATTCCCGCAAGCCCTGGCGGTCGTCGTCTCTGGGGTATTCGTTGCCGTCTGCTTCAAGTCCAACCGACGCTATATGCAGGTGGCCTGGTACACTTCCTCCGTCTCCATCGCCGCATACGGGGTGTCGGCCAACCGCAATACGTTGATCTCACGCGTGGTGGATAACTGCTTTGCCGTGATGGCGTACTTTACGATTTGCTCCTTCATGTTCCCTATGGACCCAGTGCTCATTCTGTGGAACACGCGGGCCATCATTCTCAAGCAGATCGCAGACACCACCACCTGTGTCGCCTCCGTCGCTCTTCTGGGAGTGGATCAACAGCACCAGGACATCGCGTGCGCTCGCATGAAGCTCGCCAGGGACGGCGTCCGACGTCTGGGCAACTTACTGCGCGACGAGAACGGGTGGATCCTCCTCGCCTCGGATGAGCCCGTCGTGATCGGCTGTCCATTCCCAACCACGGCAGTGAAGTCCACGCACACGCTGTTCTGTCACGTGGTGGCTGGGTTGGAGATGTGGCTACTTGGAGCGCAGCTGCTGCACCGGCCGCGAGAGGGCCCTCCGCATCCGCTGGTACTCCGCATGATCGCGGGCATCGGACCCATCATCCGTGACCTTGAGGTCGCCAGTCGGGTTGTCTTTCAAGACCTCATCGATGCCGTGCAGGTGCCCCGCAAGGCACCGGCGCGGCACATGTCGCGGCACCTTTGCGAGGTGGGCGACATAAAGGCGCGTCTCGACTGCGTCTTCCAGCAGCTGCACCGGGACTTGATGGAGGCGCGGGGCGAGAAGGTCCGGGAGAGCCTTGCCAACGATTCCCTGCGGTACCAGACCAGTTTTCGCGGTGTCCCACAGCCGAACGCCAGTTTCATTGGCACATCATTCATTGCTACCAAGGCGGAGAACTTACAGGCGGTTGAGGACTACAGCGGGATGTATGACATACACAGCCCCCACCGCGCGGCGCACCCGGTGCCGTGGCACAACGTGTCACCGAAGGAGGCCGCCAGGAAACGGGAGGAATGCATGGCGACGCCGCCATCAGAGGTCGCTGGAGAGAAGGAGGGTGGCAGGTCCGCGGCTCAGGGCTACGAGATGGTCTTCAGCTACCGCGCACCCTGGAGCGATCTCCCCATCGACGTGGATGTGACGGCTGTAATAATATCCATCACCTCGGTGAGTACCATGTTGAGCTCACTGGAGCTTGTGGCGCCGCACCTGCATGCCATCCACCGCTTCACGCGTAGTCGTGACGAGCAGTCGTTTGACTTCAAAAAGGCATACATGGGGCCGCTTCTATGAGGCTGCGGGGGAGGGGGGGTAAGGACGTTGTTGGATGGGGGAGGGGTGCTTCTGCAGGCACCGAACGATCGGGGCGATGTAGTGGAGAGCTGTCACACGGCTGCTTGTTGTTTCTCCCCTCATACACAAGGATGGACTGCAAGCGGGGAGGGTAGAGAGAGATACCGAATCAGTGTGCTGTAGTCGCGTGGTAGTGTCTGCGCCTTACTTATGCGACTCTTTCCCTCTCTTATCCGTCTTGTGAGGGCAGTCACAGATGATGTGGATCCACCGGCTGTCTTATAGGAGCTCGCTCAACACTGCGGGTTGGTTACAAGGAGGTCGTCGCAGTAGTGCTCACAGACACATGCATACGCACTGGGCTCTTCGGTGGATATATCGCTCTGCCATGCGCTGCGTCCCTCCTTACTCTCAGGCGTGCCACTCAACCAGCCTCACCGTCGTTCATCCCCCTCACACGCAAAGGTTGGTGTGGGCCACACTAGCAGGCTGGTGGAGTGGACTGTTGCTCCTCCTACTGGGCGGCAGCGGCGTGGCGCTCTGCCGGTCCTTCGATACGCCTGACTATCTCATCCCGTACTACCTGCGTGACGCGCGGTCGCGCTTCAAACACTACGCCTCCGTGCAGAAGTCGAAGGGTGGGCCGCTCTACATGACCATCGAGGACTTTGTGCTGGCGCTGCTCGCGTCCCCGGAGAAGGAGCTCAAGGACCCCTCCATCGCAGAGGACCTGCAGCAGCTTTTTGACTCGATGGACTCCAATAAGGATGGCTACATCAGCTTTCCCGAGTTCCGTTTCTTGATGGCACTCCTCACCGCCAAGGAAGGGGACATCCAGCTGCTCTTTAAGCTTGCCGATGAAGACAACAAGGGGAGCATCACACTCGCCCAGTTCGCCGACGTCCTCCGTGGGATCACGCAGGATGAGGCGCTAGTGCAGGCCCTGCAGCGGCCCTCACGCCGGGGTAACGGTTTCGTTACAGAACTGTTTGGCAGCGAACATCACCCACGCAACTGCACGTACGAGGAGCTACGTCGTGTCATTCATGCGATCAAGGTGGCGGTGTGGAAAGCGGAATTTCAGCAGTACGACGAGGACCGCAACGGTCGTGTAGATGCCCAGGCCTTCTGTCAGCTCCTCGCCAATCAGCTCCTGGGCACGCACATGCCTACGTACCTCGGGAACAACGTACGCAAACTGCACGGCAGTGGGCAGACGATTTCGCTGGAGATGTGGCTCGACTTCCACGAGCTGATGCAGCAAGGGGAAGGGATTGCGGAGGCATTGGAGCTGTACAGCGCATCAGGATTGCCCGTGACGCGGCAGGACTTCCAGCGCGCGGTGCGGGCAGTAGGCATGAAGCCGCTGCATGACAGCACCATGGAGCTCATCTTTGCTGTCTTTGACAGAAACGGCAACGGCACCGTGGAGATGGACGAGTTTCTGTACATCATGAAGCAGAAGATGAACTACCACTACCGGGAGAAGGTCAGGGAGAAGCGATCGCTTCCGTCGCGCTTGGCCGAGTGCTCCACGGCGGCACTGCGAGACATCTTCTGAGCTCTGTTAGTCGTGTAGGGAGGAGAGGGGATCCCACGTACAAAGGTGGTACACTGGTCTGTATGTGAGTAGATGTAGCTCTTTATGCGTGGATGTGTGAGCTTACGGCTGCACTGGAGAGTGAGCATGGCCCTCTTGTTGTCTTCCTTGACTCCTTCCGTTACACTTTCTCTACTGTACCCTTCTCCATACCACGCTACGGGGGGGGCGCCGCGAAACCGCCTCGTTGCAGAAGACCGGTGAGACCGGCGTATTGCTAGCAGACACACACACACACGCTTGTTGCCACCACAGCAACCCCACCGAGTGGGAAGTACATCGAAAGGGAAGGCCCAAGGGTGGACGCTGAGGAAGGGAAAGGAAGTGATTCGAACGCCGATCAGCGTTGAGTAACGGAGATCGTGGCACCCACGGCGACCTAAGTGCCGCGTCCTTCCCCCCCTCCTTATCGCAGGACCCCGGGGCAAAACATTATTTACTTGGCGCCCACTCGCCGGCATGGAAATCTCACATCCGCCGCGGTCGAGCACCTCTGTAGAGGCGGAGAACAGGGCCGCCTTTCTGGTGCAACTCAAGGCGCTCCTGACGCAGGTAGGCATGGTCACCGGCAGTCAGGCGTTGAGTGCCACAGACAAGGCGAAGCTCAAGGACATTCACAGCGAACTTGAAGTGTGGACGGCTGAAGTCGGGGGAGTAGAGCCAACACCCCGTCCATCCATCCTGGAGTCCCCTGTCAGCCTCGCTCTCGGGACGGCTTCTGTAGTGAAAGGGGGTGTCGACGACCCCGCGGAAGCCCATCCTGGCAAGGAGGGCGGCGCCTCAGAGTCCCCGACCCCTGCGCAGGACCGGTTGTCATCTTCCACCACCATGTCACGCTCTTCGGTGGAGTACCGCCTTCTCAGTGAGGCGACCTTCAAGAGCCGCAACCTTCTCGATCTAGTCCGTTACGTCGGCTTGCTCTTTGAGAATCGGCTACCAGAGAGCAATCGGCTGCGTGCTATCGGAAGAGGCGCCGCACGTCTCATCATGGTGCGCTGCTTTTCCTTTATGACGGCAGCACTGCAGCACGTCACACACCGAGCGTACAGCCTTCCCCCGGGCGCGACGCAGAAGCAGACGGAGGAGTGCGACAAACGTCTCGATGACTTTGCTCACCTCGCCCACGACATCCGCCTCTCCACGGTGGTGCTGGTGGAGTGTATTCGATTGGTGGTGGACCAGGCCGCCATGGCGGACGCGAACACCACGCGATTCGCTCTGCTTTTCGGTGCCGATGCCCTGCGACAGCTTCGCCGTGTGCTGACAGGTCTCCAGTACATGATAGAGGCGGAAGAACTCGCCGTCGTGGGGCACGCACAGGCTGACGTTGGTGAGGACCTACAGGGGCTCTGTGATTCAGGCGATGCAGCAACAATAGTGCGCGGACGGCTGACGGAACTCGCGCAGATCTGGGGACCGTCCTTGAGGCATAGTATCGTTAACATCGGCAGTGCGGTAGCCCCAGTGGTGTCGTTCTTCGTTTCTGTGGCGTCACTGCGGAACGCGAGCTCAACGCCGGAGTTGACGGCCCTGAAGGCCGACGCGAAACGGGAACTCAACGCCTTTGCGGAGGACATCTGTGGACAGTCAAGGAGGGGGAGAGCACTGTCGCTCTCCATCGGCGAGGATCACGGCCCTCTGGAGGTAAGCACACCCGCAGAGTCTCCCGCGACCTCCAGTGTGGCCTGTGAGCGATCTGTCCAGCGCACGGCGGTGGCAACCGCTCTTTATGGTATCGAGGTGAGTTTCTCCGCAGACTACCTCGCGGCAGTAGCCACTCACTGCGGTGACGCACACGATGGGCAATATATCGCCACGCGCATCACCATGGAAAGCCTTCGGTGGTTGTCCGAGCGTGATCATGAACTACTGCAAGCACTTCTCACTGTGCGCAGGTGGCGAAGGCAGCTGCTAGATGGCTTGCTGAACTGTCTTGTGTCGCCGCAGGCGGTGGTACTGGAAGCGGGCCTGGATAGTCTGCACGTGCTCCTGATGACCTGTAGTGCACACCTTGGTCCGGAGGTAGGCTACCTGTACAGCCGCTGTATGTTCCACATTCTCGAGTCGGACCTCAGCCCCCCGCGCATGAAGAAGACGATTCTGCGGCACCTCGTCAGCACCTTTCTCGCGACACCGAACGCACCCGATAGGGTTCCCCTCCTCCTACACCTCTACCGACAGTACGACCTCAACCCCCACTTCCATCAGCTCAACCTCGTACAGCAGTTCATCGCTGTGCTCTCTAATATCGTCCGGCGCGCGCAGCCAAACGAGTTTACCTCTGAACCGCCGCCGATGGCGGAGGGACCGAGGAAAGGTTCCGAATGCGAGCTCTCCCAGAACAGCTGTGGGCGATCGGCGAACGAGCCCTATGGTCTCTCGGTGCCACTGATGGCCATACAAAGCCTAGTGCAAACGGTGGAACTGTTGGCCACCCACATGCCCCCCGAGGAGGGTGTCCTGTTGAACACCCCGACGGTCATCCCAGTACTGTCGTACCGCGATAGCAAAGTCAAGGAGCAGCACCTCGCCGACGTGTTCAACACATCCCCGCACAACGCAATCACGCGCATGTTTGGCGTCACCGAGGCCGAATTGCATCCGCCAGGAGCCGAAAATTTTGAATCCAGTAACTGGGAACGCACACATCTTCCAAAGCCCGCTACTACGGAGACCGCCGATAAAGTTCGTCGAGTCGCGCGCTTTCTGTCGGTGACCGACTCGCTCCATTCTGAGAGCGTTGCGGAGTACCTGACCAGCCCCGCTGTGTTTCCTCTTCAGGTGTGCGGAGTCTACATGGCGATGCTTCCTCTCGCTGGCCTGGGCGTCGTGGATGCACTGGCCACGCTCTTCGACGCGGTGGAACTTCCTCGTGAAGGCCAGCGCATCGAGCGGATGCTGGAGTACTTCTGCGGGGCCTACTTCACGGCAAATGATGTCCCGGGCGTGGATCGCACGATGTTTCCCTTCAAGACGGTGGACGCCTGCTTCATCGTGGTGGTAGCGCTTGTCATGCTCAACACAAACCTCCATAACGTCACGGCCTCGGCACAGATGAAGATGGCCCCGTTTGTCGCGCAACTGGGCGGTTGTAACGACGGCCAGGACTTTGAGGGCAACTATCTGCAGGGCTTATACTCGGCAGTGGAGCGCCATCCCTTCTCCAAAAGGTCAGTGGAGGGCAAGCAGGCTGCGCCGCCCGCCCACGACAGTCCGCGGGCCTTTGAAAGCCTCTTCATCTCCGCGGAGGAGCGTCGACAGCTCACTCTTACGGTGAAGCTTCAGCGACTGGCCAGCGAGACGAAGGCACTGCTGCGCCATCGCACAGACCCACCACCCATTGCGACAGTCCACGACCCCTCGTGGTGGCGTGCCGTCGCACGAGACCTGCTACTCAGCGCGTGGACCTCCGTGTGCGCCGTCTTCAGCCCCGCGCTTCGTGGCATCAGTACCACACACGAGGAGGTGCTACGGCGTTGTGTGCGCGGGTTGACGGCGCTGCTCTGCGTCACATCCGCCTTTGCGCTGGAGACCGAATGTGAGGTGACGCTGGTCACCCTCCTGCGTATGTGCGACTGCGACGAGGTCCGCGATACGTGTCGCCGTGCAGTGCTCGTAGTGGCATCCACGGCGTACTCGTTGAACTTCTCCGCCCGTTGCTGGTTGTCTGTGACGGAGCTGCTGGTGACACTACGCATGGAGGGAGGAGCACTTTCATCAGAGGTGGAGACACTGCTCACCCGCGTCGAGAGCTACACCAAGTGCGTCGACGAAGCAAAGGAGATGGACGCCGCAAAGGAGATGCCAGCGGCTGTCGCGGTGCACAACTTGCTTGACAGCATCATCGCCTTGCTCCACAAGATTGACCGCAGCGATGGCCACGCCCTGTCCTCCGCCTTGTACTACCTCCGACGCGTTCTGGGCTACTCCCTCGTCACTCATGAGGAGAACAGGGTGCGTGTCGGCAGCTACGTCTATGTGAGCGGCTTCCGCACCGTCGTCCTTCCCCAGCTCGTCCGCCTGGTGGACCTGCGTCGTGGGCACAACGAATTCTTGCAGGCGCTGATGGAGTTTGTTGTGAGCATGCTAGGTACGATGTGGCAGACCTACCCCGCCCAAGCCCCGGTGGGGTCCGCCCCGCCGAGTGGAGCACCACGGGAAGACGCCTGCGTGGATGTCCCGGAGGGCTTCGTGGAGTGCTTCAGTTTCTTCCGCGACTGCTACACACGGACGGGGAGTTGTACCCTTGTCGCAATGCATCTTCTGCAAGGCGTCAAGGAGCTCGTCGCACGGATGCTACACGCGGTGGATCTGAGCACAAGCGGGGCCCAACGGTGCCAGCTGGGGTTGTCGACGATGCTCTCCGTCTGGAGCCGTGTGCTGTTCCCGCTGGTGGACGCGCTCTCCGCACGCGATGGGGCCAGTCCCGAGCTTTGCAGTCTCGCTGTCCTCATCCTACGCAAGCTGGTGGCACTCAGTTGTGGCACCGACACCACTATCGCCACGGTTTTTCCACACAAAGCGAGCACCGGCATCCTCGTTCTGCTCGCTCACGTATCGTACATTGGCGGTATGTGTGCTGACATCGACAACGCACAGGCATGTCTCGCGCAGCTGAGCACCATCTGCACCACCGCGCTAGAGATGGACGGCCGCACGGCACAAGGCAGCACTGCGTGCGTTGATATCGTCCCCGAGCACCTCCCACCGCTTTCTGCCTCCTCCCGGGATGAGGCGATGCAAGCTTTGGTGGAAGACATTGAGCACAACAGCGCGCTACTCGCGCTGCACACGCTGGAGCGTTTGTCCCTGATGCTGCGCTGCAATCGGGACCAGACGCGTGCCGAGGCCCTCGAGTGCCTGCGAACCCTGTCAGTGCAGACACGACCCTCGCTGGCTCGGTACCTCACGCTGCAGCTGTGCGACGTAGTAGTGGAGGGTTGTCTCGGCCACGCCGTGGCGACTCTGGCACCGCGAGATCCATCCGACCCAGTGACGCACAGCTTCAAGCTTTTTGATATACAACGCGAGGCGGTGCGCCGTTGCTCGCCCGCAGCGTTCAGGCAAACCCTTCCCGCCGCGCTAGCCCTCTTGACAGGCGAGCTCCTTGTCATCCCATCGGCTGAGGAAGTTGGTGGCATCGCGCAATTGCTTCTGGAGCGTTGTCTGCTGCCCATCGCGGTATCTTCGCACTGCGGTACGTTTCAGGTGCGCTCCCTCCTAGCACGATCGCTCACTCAATGCGCCACGCACTGCCATACGCGATGTGCCCGCCGCGGGGCGGGCAGTTCGTTCCCTCTGCGCTCCGTCATGGACGTCACCGGTATGGTGCTGCTCTTCACGCGCATGCCCATCGACTCCGTGGTTCCCCCCCAGGCGCACTTCATTGGCAGGGAGTGGATCGCCGAAGCGGCGCGCAACACGGAGGTGCAGGCCTACTGCGAGCGCGGCTGGGCGGCCTTACAGGCCTTGGACGAGGCAGGAGCACACGCCATCACAGGCAATGGCCGTCCCGCGGCCCCTACGGTGGACACCAGTGTGAATGGCACGATGTCCACCCCTCCCCATGGGAGCCCATCCAAGGCAAGCAGGCGCTCCAGTGGCCGGGCCGCCACGGCGTGGGCGCTCGGTGGTGGGGAGGATGTGGCACCGGACGAGCACCTCTTCCAGTATTGCACCCTGCTCGCCCAGTGTCTCTCCGGGCTGCCTAAGCTGCTTACCACGGCGCAGCTACCTTCACCGCGGGAGGAGGATGGCAAGCGGTCGTCTTGGCACCCCCCATCGGTGGCCCCCGGTGTCCTCCTGGCGCTTCTCTTGGAAGCAGCGGGGACCCTGCTTGCCATTCTCTGGCGCGTGAATCACCCTCACGAGGCGGAGCAGCTGCTCGCGATGTCCCTGCACAAGAGACGAGAGGGCCACACAGCGACAAGCAATGCCGTCCTGCCCCACGCGGCAATACGTGGTGCAATGAACAGCTACTTCAGTCTTGCGCTTTTAGATGACGGCTTTCCTGCCGAGCACCTCTGCCGCGTTACGGTGGAGCTCCTGCGCGGCGCCGCTGAGGTGCAGGTCGCCGCACAGCGAGCGAATGGGCTCCCCACCAAGGGCCGCTCAGCGGAGGATGAGGCGGAGCTGGAAGCCCTGCAGCGCCTGCGGTCGCAGGAGCAGCAGCACATCCGCACCTGCCGTGTGGGGATGTTCCAGGAGCTGTCAATGGTGCTCACCCACTGGATCACTGGGTACACGCAGTGCGCCTCGCACCCCTCGCTCTCTCCCGCCCGCGTGGCGGCGGTGGAGCAGGCAGCACAGGAGGGACGATTGTTTGTGTCCATCGCCCAGTTGCTGACACCGACGGCGGGACCCGTTGTACACGCAGTGCGCGAGTACTTCCTGTGGTACGCTGGCCGGAGGCGCCTGGTGAAGGAAGTCGATGGTGAGGGCGGCACCGCAATGGCGTGTGCTGGCGCGGGCGCTGTGCCGGCGATCAGTGGCACAGGTGCTGTTGATGGAGCCGTGGTCGGCGGTACCAGTGAGGAAGGGAATCGGACTTGATGGATAGCAGGACACACAGGCTGCTGACCACTGTGACAGCGCAGCGCGACAGGATGATGTGAGGATGGCACTGTGGGCAGCAATGCCGATCATTGGGAGGGAGGGATAGCGTTTCCATCTCCTCGTACGCGTGATGGGCACAGTGTAAATAAGGAGTATTCGTGTGCTGGGGTGTCTGTTAGCAGTGGCGAGGAAGCGCTCAATGTCATAACGGCAGGACAGAGCAAACTCTGTGCAGAGAAGTAGCAAAGATATATACGTGAAGCACGAGGGCGAGAGGGCACGCCGGTGGTTCGGATGCCGCCACTCATGAGGAAATGCTGGGGAGGCTGAGGGACAGAGCGAGTTCACGCACCACATCCATCCAGGGTGGGTGTAGTGCAGTGCTTCCCTATCGTACCCACGCCGTATCCCTTACAGTACTTTCTATTTCTCACCATCTTCTGTCCTTGTAGCTGAGCGTTTGGCCACATCACCACCCGCCGCTGTTTCATACGGAAAGGAATGCAGTTGGAAGGGGCCATTGCCAGTCATGCGTCACTCCTGTAGACACCTGAGTGCCCTACCGGATGGGCTGGCGGCTGCCCCCCTACGCGTGGCTGTCGCCCTCTCGGGTGGGGCGGACAGCACGATGGTGGCGCTGTTTCTTCAACGCTGCGTGAAGACAGCAGCAGACCTGCTTGCGCTACGTCTTGCCACGGGCGTACCCAGTTGGGGTGATCGCTTAAGCAGCGAGTGCAACATTTTCGTCCCCCCGCCCTCCCTCGTGGAGCATGCCATGCGTGATCGAGTGCCGTGGTCCGCGGTGGTGCACGACGCGCGCGCGTCGCGCGAGCAATGCTCTTTTGCGAGCTTCTTGGCGCCACACACACGTCCTGTCGAGTTGGCGCCGCTGTACATCCAGGGCTGGGAAGACGTGGATGCGGAGCACGGGTGGTGCGAAGTCTCCCGCACACACTACGAAGATGCTCAACGCGTGGCCCACTGGCTTTCTCTCCTGCCTCCCTTCTCCGCGTTGCCGGTCGTCCATCTGGCCGCCGAGTACACAGAGACGTGCTTCAATCCCATGTTAGCCGCCTACGCTGCCGGTCGCACTGTGAACGTGGACGTCCTCTGCGACAGCGAAGTGAAGTTCGGTGCACTTCTGCGGCAAGTCCTCGATAAGTCGGGGCCATGGCGGGCAGACTTGTTGGCCACCGGGCACTATGCGCGGGCGGTGGTGCTCCATCCACCGCCAGACATAGTTGGAACCAAGGAAGCCCTAACCGTTTTGGCGCGGCCGCTCACCGCTGGCGTCGATCTCAACGACCAGACCGTCTTCCTCTCACGTGTGCCACCCACGGCACTGGCCCAGGCCGTGTTCCCCCTCGGGCACCTCTTCACTCGAAAGCAATGCGTGCGGGACGTCCTGCAGCGCTTCGGCACCGACGGGGCGCGGGTGGCTTCCAAGAAGACAAGCACCGGTATGTGCTTTGTGGAACAACACCGCCGACCGCGCGGTGCCGAGAGCGGGCGTCGCTCGCAGATCGCGTGCCCCCGCAGGCCCTCACGCTCACTCGCTTTTGGCAGTTTCCTGGGCGCGTACATCCCGCCGCCGTGGGACGGCACCCCAACCGCATCCACCCGCTTCCTCGATGCAGAGACGGGGCAGGAGGTGGATCCCGATGGATTCGACTTTGGCACTGTGCTGCCAGAGGGCGTCCATGCCACGCCCACTAGCGGCATGTACCTGTTCGCAGCGTGGTACTTCACACTTGGGCAGAAGCTGCGCTATGTGTCCCCGCACGGAGCAACAGTAAAGGCGCAGCGACCTGAGACGTATTTCGTTCAGGAAAAGATCTGTGGACCGCTCCCGGGCTCTCCTATGGGTTCTCTCGTGATTCATGAAGTGCGGTTGGTGTCACGGTGGGACCACCCGCTCCTGTACTCCCGCGTAGTACGGGCGCGGGATGCCGTGCTCACCGTGCCACTTCGCACGCTTCAAGCCCTGGCGCAGCATTCGCCAGCAGGTGGGCCAGAACTGGTTGCGGCGAATGACGGCGAGTCTTGTAGCGTGTTGGCGAGACTGCGATGTATGTGCTGCACCAGGCACCAGGAGGCGCCGCGGCTTGCGTGGTTGCAGTGGCGGATGGTCGATGAGGCGCCATCTGCCGACTCATCGCACACTCTGGCGCTCGTGACGGTATGCTTTGATAAGCCGGTGCGTGCGGTGACGCCCGGTCAGGCCCTTGTGGTGTACATCCCGTGGAGACTCCTTGGCCACGTCGCCCACATTCAGAAGGGCAACGGTATGGAGCCGGCGGCGTCGGCTGACGGCGCGCACCTGTGCGTGGTGGCCAGTGCTTGGATCGATAACGCACTCGCCGGGTGACCATGATGACGGGCCACTACACGTGGAGCGGGGTGTGGATAGCGAGGTCGTGATGCCGTCCGAGTGGCGTGGAGTGCTACATCCGCAGGCGATATTCTGCAAAGGCGGGGAGACTGTCGTGTGTTGTGATGCCGTGAATGCCCTATTGCACCGCGGCGTACCCTTTGTTGCTGATCTCTCTCCTCAGGCTTTGGTATCATCATCTTGTCAGAGCTGAAGGTTGGTAGAGGAGAGTATAAGGTCTTATCCTGTTGGCCTAGGCTGGGGGTGGTGTGGGGCCATCCTTGGCAAGCAGGCATCCTATGCGGACCACGGCGGTGAAGGTGGAGGTGGGAGCCCCCTCGGTGGAGGAGTGTCACGACAATCCCAAGGTTCCCCCCCTGGCCAGTCACGTGCTTGCCGCCGCCCTTGCAGTGTGTGCTGTAGCAACATGGCTCTTCCGTGGCCTGTGTCACCCCCTTGCGCTGACCCCGAGGGACGTCCTCACTCGCTTGTGCTTATGGGAACTCGTCACCTACCCTCTGGCCGAGCGGCGTCCGGTGCTATCCGTCTCAGCGATCCTTGTTCTCCTCACGTACGGTGTGGCGGTAGAACAACGGATAGGTACGGGTCATTATGTGCGGCTGCTGCTCGTGACGACCGCGGGCACGGGTGCCATCCTTGTCGTAGTCTCCGGCTTTCTGTTCGTCACTGTGGCATCACGGAGTTTCAGTTATCCCTTCGCCGGTGCGTGGCCCCTTATACAAGCCGTTCTTGTCACTCTGACTCACGAGCAGCGCGCTATTTGGTGCACCAGTCCTGTCAGCGAGTATGCAAAGTACTGTCCGGCAGCATGTCTGCTTACTGCCTTCCTCGTGCATTGCCTCACGGCATGGGAGAGACCGCTCTGGCTAGCCCTGATGGGCTGGCTGAGCGCCTGGCTATATCACGCAGGCGTCGAAGAGGGCGTACGAGCGATGTCACCGCAGGCCTTTCGGCTACGGTGGAGTAGATGCAGCAAGACAGCACGCCAAGCCGCCGGTAGGCTACGGCAGTGGAAGACTACCTCCAGCTCTCCGAGAAGTTCGCCCCAGGTGGAGTTGAAGTCGCTTCTACCGGGATCGACAGATGCCGATGCTGAGCGGCGGCGCACGATTGCCCTCGAGGCTCTTTCGCGCCATATCGCACGGCAGAACGGCGACGTTCGGGATGGGAACGACAATAGCCGCCCAGCAGCGGTGTAAGTGTTGGCGTTGCGCGTGGTGTGAAGGTCGGGTGGGGGGGAGAGGTCTTACGCTGATGAGATGTGGAGGTACGCCTACTTACTGTAACACCCCACTGCTGTGCTCCCTTCTCCCACGACGGTCCCCGCCCACACATGAGCGTTGTTATTCTCTGCTCTCTGTGCACCGCCTCCTCCTCTCCCTCCTCAAGACACACAACGCAGCCATAGTGTACATCCTATCTCATCACGCAGTGCCGTCGTGGCGGTCGCGATGCCGATTGTCCCGCGCCATAGGTGGCTGCAGGACGTAACGCACGACTTGTTTGATTTCACGCCAGACGAACGGTATCTTCAGCAGCGCCATGCGGACCGGCAAGCCGCAGCAAGCACCGGCGAAACGGTCGTGCATCGTGATCACGGGTACTTCGAACTGCTTCACCACTTCTGTGGCATTGCCAGGTTGGTGCTCGACCTCGAGTACTACTTTGCCATCACCGGTCTTGGACTGGTGGAGCACCTTGTATCGCTGATGCTACTCCCACTCAAGGTGGCGCTCGCCCCGTGGCGGGTGGAGGTACGAGACCTCATCACTCTGGCGCTCATGGGAGTGTGCGTTATGACTTTTAGCGTCTGCGGCCTCTTCACCACACAGCTGTACTCGTACCTGTACCACGCGGTGCGCCGGACCTCCTTCATCAAGTTGGTGATGATTTTCAGTATCCTCGACGTTGCAGATAAGGTGCTGTCGTCGCTGTGCCATGACACGCTGGAGGTCCTCTACGCGAGCCTGCTACTGTGGAGAAACACCGGTCTGCGAAGTCCCGTGAAGGGCACACCGAACCGAGCCGCGTCCGGGACGCTCAGCCCGCAGTCAGACCGCTCAAGCCCCGGGAGGACAGAAACAGCTCCGGCAATAGGGTCATACAATGGCGGCTTCGGTATGCGGAGTCTAATCCGACGACGGTCCCTCGTGAATTCCACACGGCGCCCACGGCCGCCTCCTCGAGAAGTGCTCCATACGCCCAGCACACACCGAGAAGTGTCACCCAACACCTCGGTGCCACGCCATGTCACGCCACGCTCGCTCGCACTGCTGATCGGCAGCTGTGTGGCTGCCTGTTTCAGCGTCGCCCTCCACTCTCTCGTCCTGCTGTTGTCAGTGGTGACGCTGAACGTGGCCATCGACGCGGAAGGGAACTCGCTCGTGGCGCTACTCGTGAGTAACAACTTCAACGAGCTGAAGAGTGTCATCTTCAAGAAGCAAACGCCCGAGTCGTTACACGGCGTGTGTGCGCTGGATGCGCTGGAGCGGATGCAGAGCATCGTCTTCCTCGTGGTGATGCTGCTCCAGCACCTGCACGAGCGCATTGATGAGGTGGCCCTCTACGACGTGATGATCATTCTCGGCGTGGAGGTGGTGGTCGACTTCATAAAGCACCGCTTCGTCTCCAAATTTAACGGTATCTCACCTTCCGTCTTCCGAAGCTACTCGCAGCTCACTCTACTCGACATCGCCGCCGAGAAGCTGTTCTGGCGCCTCCCGAGGGTGCAGGTGGTGGAGTGTGTGCCGAAGGCCAACAATATCCCCGTGATGACCGCTCACACCAAGGGCGTCGACGAGGCGGTGGCTTTCCCTCGGTTGCTGGAACCGAGCAACGGCTTTGCCCCCAAGAACATCAAACGGCTTGGCTTCAACGCCATCCCGTACGCAGCGATGGTCCTGTGGAGCTTCTCCCGTGTTGGGGGATACCTCCTCGTTCATCTGCCTTTAGTCTTCGTCCTGGTGGTGCTTGTCGTCGTACTCATCAAGTTGGTCTTATCCGCTCTCATATTTGGCGTGTCGGCCCGCTTCATCCTTCGCTCCGTCATCGCCGGCCCACCCGAGAGGTGCGGGCCCCCTGTGGGGACAACCGGGGGGGGCCAGGGCACACGCGGCAGCAGTGTTGAGGGATGTGCGTTGGCCGTCCACATCGGCGTCTCTCCGCTGGCCACCCCTGCGGCGGAGGAGCTTCCGACACCTGCGGCCGCGAGGCCAGCGACCCCCAGCGAAGCCCGGCCGCAGTCGGAAATGCGGACGGTAGTGCACCTGCCACCGCTGCTGCTCGCGCTGCTCAAGACGGATCGGTTTGATCTCCAAGCGGGGAAGGCGAAGAAGTAAGTTGGCGCACATTCACGGTGTTGAGATGGCGAGCGCGCTACTCTCCACCGAGCGTCGCGGCAAACGAGAGAGAGGGGTGCCCTTTGGCAGGCCCTTTCTCACTGTACTGCAATCCATTTCGGAATGCACATGATGGGCGAATATCGAACTTGATTTTTCATGTGCACGGTGTGTACGGCTGCTTAAGAAGGAGTGGTGGGGGATTCCATCCCCCGCGAACGGGTGGAGGAGATGTCCCATACACGGATCCGCTATGCACTCACGGAAGCCTTTGTACCATCGCACCCTTCGCTTCATCATGTTTGTCTGCATCATTTGTTCTAGCACAGCCACGTCGTAGTCGTTTCTTCGTCTAAGTACTCTCTACAGGATTATACGGAACAGCAATGGGTCAACAAGTGTCCGAGTGTGCCGCC
>JAIZPF010000070.1:53169-65426 GCA_020509355.1 Blechomonas ayalai | reverse complement strand
ACAACAACAACAACACACCTGTGACAAAATGGTTTCTTCCGCCCGCTCCTCTCCACCAACTGGGTGGCACATCTCATATTTCACTACGACAGGCCGGACGGGACGTGCCGGTAAGTCAGGTGATGCGTACACCTTCGTGTGCAATGCGGATACCTCCAAGACGATTCGTGACCTTATTGACATCCTGAAGCGGGCTAATCAGCAAGTCCCCGAGGAGCTATACGGCATCTGCTCATTCGGCGGCGGAGGCGGGCATCGCAACGGTGGCGGCTATCGCGGCGGACGCGGTGGTGGTTACCGTGGCGGCCGCGGCGGTGGCTACCGCCCACCCCACGGTGGATACGGTGGGGGCATGCCGATGCACCATCAGGCACCGCCGGTGCCGTACGGCTATAATGGCGCCCCCGCACCTGGGGGGTATGCGGGGCCTCCTCACCCGATGCAGGGTGGCGCACCCCCTGGCGGAATGGGCATGCCTGCCCCTGGCGCACCTCCTCAGATGCGCCAGCAGAGCTTCTCGCCGTACTAATGTGGAGACGCATCCTCGACCTTCCCCATCCAATCAATACGATTTGGTGTGCACCAAAGGTACTTGTACCTGTTTCTAAATGCTCTTCATTTTTTTTTCGTTGTCACTTCAGTTTCATTCCCTGTCTTGGCCAAGTTGCTCGCGGTAAGGGTGTCCGTTGCAAGAGGCGATGGCCGGACTGCCCCCACCCCCTGAAGACGAAGATCAACTCGGCGTGGATAGAGCTGAACGCGGAGGGGATAGGGACGAAGGTGGTATGTGACGCGGTCAGTGACAAGAGAGGGCGCGACTCTACGCTCGTGCCGGGAGGATGTGCTCCCTGTAGTGACTTATACAGGAGTATCGTTGTGCGGCGGAGAGGAGATACCACTCGTGGGGCGTATGGGACGGTGTACTCCTCGTTTACTTCCTGCGTATGGGTGCGTTTAAAGCAGGAGCTTGTCAGGCGCTGCCGGTGCGGTAAAAGTTGTATGGAACTGTGTGTTGTTACGATTGCCTTTTTTAATAAATGGCCCTATTAAATGAATGGTGGCCTGTGGGGCGAGACGGAGATGGAGAGGGTGGCAGGCGGGGGGGGAGAGAGAGAGAGATATGATGCTGATATGGTTGTTTGTCATTATTACTTTGGGGAGCGCAGGGGTACGGCCCTCCTCTGAGAAGTTCAGTGGGAGTAGAGGCGGGGTGACAGGTTTGTCTAATGAAATAAAGTCGCGTGTATGTCCTCGTATCTCTTCTTATCCCCCCTCCCCCATCCTAAAGCAAATGGTATGACGTGAGAGCAGGCCGAAGGTGCTTGTGCATGTGGACGTGATGGATGTATTGGATAAATACACTCAGCAAGAAGTCAGTAAGGCGGGTACACACTCGTGCAATCACCCATGAGATGGGGGGTATGGAAGCAGATCAGTGAGAGGAGTAGAGCAGAGGGGGTAAATGAAACTGTGATGTACCGGCATGGGAGACGCGAGACGGATGGCTGGGGGAGGGGGGAGGCAGGGGAGGTGGTGCCCGCTACTGACGTACTCACACACGTGCTATGCGGAACCTGTCGCACTTCGCCTCTCCCGGACGTGTGTGTGTGTGAGTGGGTGGGTGTCAGTTGTGCGACGAGCGTGTTGCCACCCATCGAAGTGGCCTCTGCGAATGGGGATCTGGTACAGATGCAACTTCGTCTCCTCCTTGCTTTTCTCCGCACGCGCGGTGCTCGATGGGGTGTACTCATGGTTCGCGTTCTACATTAAAGCGCGGGAGGCACTGCCGGTGGCGTGGGATATCCGCATTAGCTTCTCGATTACTCCATCCTGACCGCACAATCTCCCTCCCTGATGTGAGACCTTGCCGTTCTGTAGCCCTGGATAAAGCAGATGCAACGGCTTACCAGTTATCACCTGTGCCACGGAGGGGGATGGGTGGTGTTTCGTAGTTGCGTATGCCCCTCATGCTACATGAGCATAAGTTTTATCACTTTGGCGTTTGGATAAGAAACGGTTCTCCCTCCCCCGCATGTCGCCAACATAGCGACTGGTGGGTGGGCATCTGCCAGTGTAACAATCCCGGGGGGGGGCAGGGGAGGCGGGCTGCAGGAGCTTCCGGTGCTGGGACAAGTGGCCTCCCTCCTTCCACCGGCTGGCTGCTCACTTCCACTAATATTCCCTGTGGTGCAACAGTCGTGCGGAGAGATCTCACAAATACAATGTAGGGGTTGCTTGGGTGGGCCTTACGAGTGTGGGGGTTCAGCGTGTCACGCGAAACAGCGAGACAAGGCGGTGGTGGTGGTGATGGGTGGCAGGGCGTACATGGCTAACCAGCATGGGCCACCAGCTACCTCGTTCCCCCCTCTGCCCCCCCCCCCTGAAGGGATTGCGTCGAACCTCCACCCCTGCTCGGGGGGGAGGCGGGGGCATTTTTTCCAGCGTGCGTTTAGATCTTGCGCGTGCTTCACCGTGCCACTCCGCACTGCCTCTCTTCTTGCTCTGGGGAGGGGGTGCGTGTATCTCTGCGATGATGTACAGTGCGCCTTCTTATCTTTCTCCTCACTTGGCCTCCCGCTCCCGCTGGTAGATGCGACGCGTGCATAGGCCGGCATCTAGGAGGTCGATAGCGCGTTTCCCTACGTACGGGTACACACCTATATAGCGTAAAAGCGGGTGGTGGCGCAGCGGAGGGCAGGAGGGAGGTGAGACGGCGGGAGGGCGGGGTGGGCGACCCGCACATCATGCTCCCCGTAGCACTGTGCCTTAGTTGCCTTGCCTTGTTATGCAGTGCGTACATAGGCTCGCTAACGATGCGGCTTGTGGTCGTGCAGGCCGTGGAGGATATCGTGCCGCGGTGGTGCTTCAACAGCAGCTTTGCCTTATCCGCCTTCCTGTTCTCGGTGGTGTTGCTAGACTACGCCGTGGACGGAGGACACCTCGAGGCTCTATCGCCCTACGTGTTTGGCGCCTCTGCCATGCATCCTTCCCACACTCCACTCCGCTGCTTTGAGGCTGTACTAGGGTTCTTGCTGGTGCTTGTGCTGTGCGTCTACCCCTTCTTCATCTTGCGCGGTTTGATCGGTGGCATCATCAGGCCGCACCGTCGACGGCGGGGGTTGTGGGGAAGGACAGCAGAGGCCGCTGGCACTATGGTGTCTTGCAAGCGCACCTGGAGGCAGACGCTGAGGCACGGGGCTCTTTGCATCCTCGTCGCGGGGATGCTGATCGGACTGCCGTACCTTTTCTACATTGTGGCGAGACCACTGGGGGACGGCCGCATCGCGCCCACACGGTTGGCGAAGGACACCACATCCATTGCGCGTGAGGAGCAGGGACCCTTGTCGGTGCGCTCGGTGCTGCATCCCATCATACGGTTGTTGACGTGGGCTCGGCACTTCACCATCGTGCGCATGCCGAGTGAGGTGAGCTATCGGGGCCAGACGGCGCCAAGACTCGCTCCCACATCGACTGCAAGCACGGTGAATGCAACGGTGGGGCTGGCCGGGCACAAGGCGGCGGGCAGTGAATCAGGCATGGTCCCTTCATTGTTGTTCGTGCCCCTGCGCGATGTTCTTCGGATAATCACGGCAAAGGTCGCCATAGTTGGTGTGGCCTGCATGGGCTTCCTATCAGGCTATGCCGCCGTGATGACACCCTACCGCTTCCTTGTCCCATCCAGACTTTTCAAGCGTGACCCAAGGAAGCTGCGTGACGTGATGGATGCGCTGGGGAAGCGGCAGCACTACCTTCTGCGTCTCTATGCGACAAAGCAGCGGCGTATTACCCAGCTTCAGTACCAGACATTGCAGGGGGCCGTTTTTGCCTCCGGCTCCCTTGGACAACCGGAGGCGAGGTTAACTCATGAGCACAGCCGCGGTGGTGGCGCCGCCTCTTCGTGGATCACGTTTCTCGGCGATGCGCTATCGCGAGCTGGCAAGGGCCTTGTTCATCGAGGCGGGTCTTGCGACGTCGCTGTCACGCAGCTGCGGGCGGAGTGTGAGGGCATTCGCCACCTCTCGCTGTCGCTTTTTCTTCAACTGGATGAGATGGCCGGGGTGTGGCGTGCCGCTCTCGACTCGGAGCGATGGATTGGGACTCTCAACGTGTTTCTCGGTCTTGCAATGGCTCTGCACTCGGTTATGAAGGTGCTATCCACCGTTGTCTGTCTCGCGATGGGGCGCTTCTCGCGGGACGATCCCATGAGGCAGCTGGCCAACCTACTGGTTGGTGCGCTGATGCTGCGCCCACGCTCAACCAGCCCTTCGCTTGCTGTCGACTTCTCCGTAACGGGCTCGCAGGCGAGTGCACAGCTGAGGTTCACCGCCGGTCTCGTCATGAATGCGTGGATGGTCGTCTCCAGCCTGCGTGGCCTGCTGTTGCACATTTTCCACCTGACCTTGTCCTTCAGCTACGTGTTGCGAGCAGATACGACGGCCGTGGCGCTCGCGATGCTGATGGGCATATACTTCATTGGCCAGCTGGTCATGCTGCGGCAGTCACTCCCACCCCAGCAGACGACGAGTCGACCCAATGTCCTCCTCACCGTGCTCGGACCACTGCCGAACTACTTGTACCAACGTATCTACGAATGGTGCTTCGTGATCGGTTGTATCGCGACGGCTTTCCTTCATACCGTCATCTTCCCTGGGCTTATATCCCCGTCCGGGGTCTAGAACGAGCCCCCATGTCTGTCGGTCTGCAATGGTGTATGCGAACGACGGAAGAAGCTGTGCGAGAATGGCTCTGGAGAGAGCCCTGGTATTACTCCCTGAGCGCCACCATCTCCATCGACAGTCCCACATCCATACACGCACATGATTTCCCCCCGGCGATGCCGACCACCTCACCGTGGTGCCAGGTCCCAGTATCCTGCTGCGGGGGAAGCCAAGCGCCAGCACTATTCCCGGTCCTAATGGACTGGGGCTGGCGGCTACCAGCGAATCAGCAAGCCTATTCACCGGCGCTCTGGGGTGAACGTAGACCAAAGACAGCTCTCCTGCACGTCTGCAAGTTAATGGCACACTGAGGAAGAAAAGTTTTGACGTGTAACTTCTCTTTCCGTCAGGGATACCCCCGTGCGTATATCCTCTTCAGAAGAATTTCGTGTGCGTCTTCTCACGGGAGAGAAGCTCAGGAGCTGTGTGAGGGGTAGAGGAGGTTGTGAGGAGGGACGCGGGGGTACAAGAGGACAACCAGCCTGTGTGTTTGCTATCGGGCTCCGTCACAGCTCTTCAGAAGGTGACAACAGTGTGCGCAGGTGGGGAAGGAGGACACCACACCTGCATAAGCGTTGGGCGATGGGACGTCACCCTCCCGCGCCTGTCGCTCTCCATCGCGTGCTTCTTCTTCTCTTGCCTCTTGTTGACGGATTGTTGGATGTGGACCTGCTCACGGGACGCAGGATTGGCTGTGAGTGGCGCTGTCGACACATACGTACAGGGTGTGTGTGTCTCTCCCCTTTAACAGCTCAGGTCTTCTCTGTAGGGAACGCCCTACTCCGTTATTTAGTGCTGTACATACCCTGTACTTCATAGCAAAGACCAAATCACGGTGAGGGCTTGCTGTGCGTCGACCGCCTCCTTCTCATGGCCTCCGCGAGCGCTGCCTCTCCCTTCCATCCAACCTCTTCAACAGTGTGCGTTGACTCTCCCACTGGGAGGGAGGAGTACCCGCTGTACACCGCGCCTGCTGGTCATGAGCAGGAGAGTCGTCGCCTGAGCGACACCCTGCACGGGGCGCAGGACGGCATGCGGCGCGAGTGGAATTTCTCTCTGCAGTTTGTACACCACGGCGCACGCGTGGTGTTGCAGTGCTCGCCGCAGTGGCAGCCCACCTTCATCGACCCGGAGCGCATCGGCGAGCTGAATCGTCTCGACCGTGACGTCCGGCACTGCCCGATGATGCCGATCCTGCAGTACACAGACCGGTCGGCGGTGGTGGGGACAAGGTCGGGCACTGTAGCGGCGGTGATTGTGACTGGCCAACGACCCTCCAGCAGTGCCAACGTCACCTCGGCGGTGCGGGAGGAACCGTTTGCCCGGTCGCCCTCTGTGCTGGCCGTCGACCTGAGCGATGAGATGTGGCTGGAGAAGGCGAAAGAGGTGACGGTGCTGTACTCGCACATCGCACCAGGCACCACCCTCGAGGCGTACTGCATCCGGAGCGTGCAGCACATGCTGGCAAACCGGCACATCATCTCCGTTGACGGGGACACGAACCTGGCGCACCTCCACATCGGCTCCAAACTTCGCTGCCCGTACCGTCTTGGTGGGCATCGCAGTTTTTTCTTCCGCTGCCGCCTTCGGAACAAGCTGCAGCTCACGGACCACACGGTCTTCGCCATCGGCACTATTGCCGGCCAGCGGGGCTACCTCGTTACGGTGCGCTGCTCGGCTGAGGAGGAGCTAGACAAGTATCTGGAGAAGCTCCTCCTGCCGCACTTTACCGCTGCGATGAAGTTCCGCGTGGATGAGGAGGTGCACTACAGCGATGTCTCCTCCATTATGCTGCACGAGCAGCAGGAGCGCTACGGCGAGTTGCGCTACGAGGATCGCAACGCCGCCATCTCCTTTGCGATGCCCATGCACCCTATGTGTGTCCGCCCTGACTTTTCACCGACCAAGACGGTCGGTGTGGGGTCCATCGCGTGCATGACGCTGGAGTTAAGCGTCTATGAGAAGCTCTTCGATGAGGCCGCTGTGGCGGAGATTACGAATATGCCCAAGTACCGAGTCAACACTGTGGTACTGTGTTTGGATGTGGAGGATGTCGCACGGATGGGGTTCCCGAGTGTGATGTCGACGGAGCAGTATAGCCAGCTCAAGGCGGAGCGTCTGCTGAACGCCTTCGCCGACGCCCGTGTGGTCGGCATGCCCACCACCGTGCAGCTCGGCAGCCGACTGGGACGCAGTCGTACGGTGACGTTTACCTACGACCTGCTTGGCGGAGTAGTCAAGGCGATGTTCGTGTCCACCCTCGTGGGGAACTTTGGCGTGACCGCGCTCTACCTCACCAAGCTCGGCGGGGGCGCCTTCGATAGCTATCTCTACCTCTACCAGCAGCTGCTACAGGGGGTCGCGTACCACCAGCAGCACCACGCGGACCGCAGCTTCACCCGCTTCCACGCGACGAACATCCGGCTGACCGAACGTGTGCTGCCACGTGCGTACATGAGCACCGCGGCGGCCGCCGAGGACGAGGCCGCGCAACGGACGATGGAGCGCCATCTGCAGCTCATGCGGCAGTCCACTAACGGGCGGGTGGAGGCCGCGGTGGCCATTCCCGTGCCGGAGGCCGAGGGCGGGCTTCCTCCCCAACGAAGTAAGATGGACACGAACAGCAGTGCGGGTGGAGCCAAAACGGGCGGGTGGAGGCCACGGGTGGCGTCGCGCGGCCGGACCTCCATCGAGTCCGCCGCCACACTCTCCGCTTGCGGGGAAGATACCATCGACACCCACTCACAAGCCGTTGACGCGTCTCACCGTGAGAGTCGCTCTAGTTTTGATACCAACGATCACCCCAGCGCAGGGGATGTCGGCATGGATGGCGTCGGGGACGTGGGGACGCCCTTGAATGTCCGCACTGACGAGGAGGAGTCGTGGGAGGCTCACTCGCAGCACAGCCAGTCATTAATTAGTGTCACAAGCATCAGCCGACTTATGCAAAACGATAGCGACATTATGGAGGACGATCACTCGATGTGGACGCCCAAGTCAGGGGAGGGGCAAGGCGACAGTACTTCAGGCAGGACAGGCCAGGCAGAGGTGTTTCACCAGTCCATACCTAGCGGGGTCTTGGTGGGACCGGGGGAGGGGTCGACCGACCCCCTGTTGCCCCGCCAGGAGGAGAACAGGGGCGGCCAGTCGTGGACGAGTAGTGTAGGGAACCATTCCTGCCTGATGGCGTCAAGCAAGAAGCGAGGCGTCAGTTTCCTCCATGGAGAGCCGCAGGATGAGCAACCCCCTGCGACCTCCCACTGCGATTCGAGCAGCATGAGGCTTTGGCTGGCGGCGGATGCAATGGAGACGCACTCCAGCCCTTCCAGCGACCACCAACAGGCAATGCCGGAGGCCGAAGCGTACGAGTCGTCCCTGCAAGCGGCGCTTAAGGATGAATCCGCTGACATCTACTTTGGACCGTCGTTGCGGGATGTGTACACGCACTGCTGCGAGTTACAACAGTGCCGGCCGAATAGCTATTTACTGCAACGGCTTCCGGTGAACCCCCGCCTCACCACTCGCGTGCGGGAGATCGACCTCAGCTCGAACTACCTCGGCCATAATGGGTTTGTCGCGGTACTCGCTCTTGTGGACCACCTACTCGACCTGGAGCAGGTTATCTTCAACGACATGTGCCTCGACAACGTGGATGTAGAGAACCTGTGTGAGGTGCTCGCGCGGCATCCGGCGATCAAGACCGTGCACCTCCGAAACAATCCCAAGATCACGTTGCCCGCCACACGATGCTTTACACGCCTACTGCGCACCAACCGCATTATCCGTGTTCTCTCGCTCGAGGGGACACGGCTGGGCGAGGGGGTGCGACACCGTCTGGAGGAAGAGGCCCGCCAACGTAGCAGCAAGGCGAGTACCGCTGTCTGCCTACCGAATATCACAGTCTCCTGTGAGCCATCCGCAGGCGAGTTCGTCTCCATAGAGCGCGCCTCCTCCTCCCTCGCAGAGTCGCGCCTGCAGCGAGTGAACACCCGCGCTGGAGTCGGGGGTATGCTGGCAAGCTCTCACCAATTCCCCTTCAAGACTGCGCCCGGCGCCGTGCCGGAGGCGTCCCCCGCGCCGAAGAAGCTGGTGTTCTCTAAGGAGGGGGCTGTGGAAGAGGAGGAGGACACCGAGGGGGGCGTTTCAGCGCCCGCACCCTTCACCGCGGATAGGGACCGTGCTACCGATGGGACCCCCCAAGACCCGTCCTAGATGGAAGGGCAACGAGGACACAGGCGTGGACCGGGCGGCCCTCGCTCTCCCACGATCCCTCGTTCCCTGCCAGTGTGCGCCCTGTATCAGGCACGTACTCCTTTGCTTGTTTTATTTCACCTTTGGCTGGGGCGGCGCGCGGTGGTGGACGGTGGGGGGGCGCTCGTGAAGGTCTCGTCTCTCCCCCAGGGTGCCGATGTATAGTTTGCCATGCAGAGACTCTCACTACCTCTCCCTCCCGCCGGGTGATCTGTGTGGCCCGCCGCCTTGGAGAGGCGTGAGCGGATGCACACCTGTCTACATGTAAATAGGGCTCCGCGTAGCGCGGTGTGGTACGAACGGCAACGTTTTGGACTGCACCAGGCGATGGGTGGATGGTGTGCCCGCCCCGATGTTGGTGTCTTCTTCGCGTGGTGTGTGCACCCGCCGATACTGTGTTTGAGGGACAGTCGTGCTTCCGTTAAACTTGAGACTGATTGATGGAAGCGGCGCCGCTGCAGGCACCGGGAAGGCCCCCCCGACTGGGCACGCTCCAACGCGCTTATCCCTTTTATATTTTATTTTCCCTTTCCTTCTTGTCTTCGTTGAACCCCTCCGTGTGCGTGCGGTAGTACCTTAGCTTTCGTTGCTGACGGGAAGGACCTACACCTCCACCCCAGACGCGGTCTTCATTTCTCTTCCCCTTCGCTACCTACCGACGCTGCTTGCGGGCCTCTGCACTGCGAAGCTACTCCTGCACACGCATTACCTGTACAGCCGCTGCCCACCCGTCGCTGTTAAACGCTTCCACGGCACGTTCTACCAAAGCAGTACAGGCACAAACGCTATACAAGAAGTGGGGCGATAGGAAGAAGTAAGAAGGGAGTGAACAAACATGTCCATGTACCCCGAGCGCCGCCCCTATGCGACCGTCATGCCCAACAGTGGTTACCTTTCTAAGCCACTGGCGCTGTCACCGAGCCCACCGACGGACGCGCTGCGGATCCTCACGAGCCAAGTCGGCGTTGATGACCTGCGCTCCTCGCGTCCACGCACAGCCGGGGGTCGCCTTCCAGCGATCAGCCAGCTCTCGGCGACGTCCGACCGCACCAGCACGATCCTGAACAGCCTCATCGACCCAACCCTTTTCCCCAACTGCGACCGTAGCTCGGAGGACGCCCTGTGTGAGGCCCGGTTGGGGGAGCCCTTCACCTTCGACACGAGCGCTTATCATTCTTCCCAGCAGGCTGCCCTTAATGCCCAACTACGAAATAAAGTCGAGACATTTGTGAAGCAATGGGGCGACAAGATGCGGCAGCTCGGCAAGGTCTTGGAGCACTACCCCACGGAGTGTACACTGACCAACTTTGGCACAACGGAGTCCCTCCGCTCCTACTTTCAGGCATATCGCTGCACGGAGGACCTGGCGAAGCCTGTGGGACAGCTCGTGGAAGAGTGCCGCCTCCGCACTCAACTCGATGAGATGGACGACATCCAGTCCGTCGCGCCCCTGTCCCTCGATAGCCTTCGTCACTCCCTTGACAGCCTCCTCAACGCCAACTACCTCTTGGCTCCGCTGGACCAGTATTTGGAGATCCTGGCCCCTCTCGACGCCATTGCTAGCGTGCCGGAGGAGCACGGCGATGATGGCACAGGTGCGCCGCATGGCCCATTGCGTGTGAGCAATACTGCCGTCGTCCTGCACGAGAAGCTGCATTACGATCCGGGTGAGTACTCGGAGAAGGAGCTGAAGAAGTCCGAAGGTGCGCTGCTCGCCATGGAGGAGCGTGTCATGACGTCGAAGAGCCGCAAAGAGGCAGCGATAGACAACACAGACCCAACGGAGGCACTTCGCAGCCTGCATGCCCAGGTGGACTTCTCCAATGATCTGTTGCTGATGAACAAGGCCCGCATGGCGCTCGTCGCGCTGCACTCGGATGATGTTCGTGAGATGCGCACCGGCGTCGTGCAGATCATCGAAGACGCACGCCGTTCGGTGGATATGGTGAAGGAGCGGGTGCTAGACATCATGCCGAGGGTCAAGAGCGACCTCAGGGTGTTGGATGAAGAGATCCACAAGTCCCACACCCATCTCGATGAGCTCAACAAACGCGAGACCGAGGAGGAGGCGGCAGTGCGTGCTGCGATGAGCGAGGTCGACACGCGGGAGAAGGCGCTGTGGGCCGAGATGCAGGAGGTCATGCGGAAGCTCGCGGACTCTGCGGAGCAGAAGGCCAAGCTAGCGCAGCAACGCATGTCGCTGCGAGAGCAGCGCTCGAAGGTGTTCGTCACCGCGCAGGAGCTGCTGAAGACCCAGCGTGACCATACGGATCGGCTTAGCCAGTGCGAGGGCGTTCTGATGCGCTGGGAGCATGCCGCCGATGTATACGAGAAGTTTGTCAACGCCTTCGTCCCCAAGCTGCTGAAGCGGATGAACTCCATTCAGGAGGAGGACGAAGAGCTCAGCAACCGCGAGGCGCAGGAGTACGCCCGACGTTTTGAACTGTTTGAGTACGCCGTGGAGGAGGCTCGCGCGAAGCGCTCCGTGCAGGCCGATCGCATGCGCCTCCTCCACCGCTCCGCCGCACTGGACCGGGAGCGCGTGGCTGAGACGCTTGACCCTCACGCCGCCCTGCATGAGAGGAAGTCCGAGGAGGCCGAGCAGGAACTGATGGAGGTCCAAGCGTATGTGGAATACGTCGATAACATTGAGCGCGACCGTCGTGAGGAGGTGGAACCGGTACTGCAGCGTGTTATGGCCCTCAATGTTGCCATGCAGACGCAGGAGCTGAGACAGGCCGCTGACGAACCCGCTGTCGCCGCGATCGAGGCAGGCGCGGCGGAGGACAAGGTGAAGGTGGGCGCGGATGTCGTGGTGGCCGCTGCTCGCCCCTCCACCGGGTACGGCGGTGGTGTCATGTCCACCATCTCGGCGGATGCAGAAGGCTTCATGACGGCCACCGTCACCCATCCACACGCCATGGCGCGTCAGGTCGGCATCGAGCATGAGCTGGCATACAACGAAAAACACCGCCAACTCGCTGACGACGAGCTCGCAGCGGCGGAGGCGAAGGTCGGGGACATCCGCCGGAGCAAAGCGGAGTTGGGGAACTTATCCACCAAGTACAAGAACGCGGACTACATCCGATCCCTGCTCTCCGACAACATGCATGTATAGTATGCTTTTGCTCAGGGGGAACGCAGGGAGTCGTAATGGTGGTGGTGGGGGCGACCGGAGCGTGAGCACCCCACCATGGGATGACTTCCCTGTGTAGCGATGTGCGATGTAAGTCCGTCCGCTCCTCTCGCTCTGTGTATCCCCCTACCCTTGTGATGAGTGTGTGAATA
>JAIZPF010000070.1:32510-49067 GCA_020509355.1 Blechomonas ayalai | reverse complement strand
TATATATATATAATTATTAGGACTTGCTCTCCCCTTTTCACCCCCCAGCCAGCCGCCAGCCGTCCTTCGTTTGTCGCGTTGGTGTGGATGTCGCTGTCGAACGTGGTGTCCTCAAGTGAGGCGTACACCAAGGCATTATTGCACTGCTACAAGTACCCGACACAGGCTGTGCTCGGTCTCCTCCTCGGCAAGCGCCCCGGGAGCACCGACAGCAGCTGCTACGTGAGCGATGCCGTCCCGCTCTTCCACACGGTTCCCATGACGGCCCCACACCCAATGGTGGACGTCGCCTTCACTCATGTGCACTCCGCCGCCAAGACGAAAGGTCTCTCGGTCCTCGGTGTCTACCTGGCCAACGAACGCTTGGAGGACCACACGCTCTCCACTCTGGTGCGACCGCTGCTAGACTTTCTGCAGTCCCGTATCGCCAGTGGGGACAACCACCTTCTTGTGTGGATGATCGACAACACCACCCTCACGGCGGCACCATCGACACTCTCTATCACAGCCTTCTTCTACGTTAACGGGACCTCCTACGACGTGTTGGAGCGGCCGTCCGAGATGGACGCATCGTCGGGGCGACGACTGTCCTTTGGCCGGTGGAACCCTGAGACGCTCACCTCTGAGGCTACCATGTCGGAGGAGACGGCGTTACAAGTGCTTCATGACGCCTTGGATGCCTTTGCGCAGTATCGACTGATCGACTTTGAAGAGCATCTGGAGAATCCCCAGCTGAATTACATCAAACAGCCGCTGTCTTCTCTAGCTAAGAAGTAAGATCCACCAGGGGGGGGGGAGAGTGCTGTGCATGCCGCCGTTGCCTACTAGCATGAGGTGCTTTCATCGGACGTGGTGCACAGACGTTTCCGCTCCCACTCTCACGAGGTGCCACCGCTCGTCATGCAGAGGGACCCGATAGGGTGGGTGGGTGGTAGGGTGCTATAGAGATGTCACAGGAGTAAACAGTGTCTGTGCTCCGGACGCTTTATGCCTTATCACGGTCTGCATCTTATTACCGCTGCAAGGATGTCTGTGCATGTGTGCGTCTTACTCTTCCCTTCTTCAGTTCCCAGTACCCGTTAACACATAAACCTACCCACCTGAGTATCACTGCATGGCCGTATATCTCTACGTATGTTGTGCCATCACTGCGTTATCATTGTTCTTCATCTTTTGATGCCCTCTTGACTATTTCTGCGTCTTGGTGATGACCCTGCTCGTCTTCTCTCCCCCCCGCACTCACGGCTTCGTGACGCCTAAATAATGGCTCATCACGCACCCACACGGTGACCACACGAAGGGAAAGCATATTCGTCTCTCTCTGATAGCACTAGAGGACGCAAGAGATACTCCCTCCCCCCTCCCTCCTCCCTCCGCACCTACCACACTGACACAGTCTCATCACCATCCCAGTAGCAACGGGGAAGCGATAACTTGAGTGCGCTAGGAAAGACTTGCCCGCCATACTCTACCGGTTAGATCGGCGGCGGCAGGGTGGGCCGTTGGAGTATCCCCCGCAAACATATACCCCCATCCCTCCATCCTGCCATCTGCATCCACTGCCACCCTGCTCTTTGGGTTTTTTAGCTTCCTACACTTTGCCCGTTGCGTTGGGCGGAGGAAGGCCAATTATTTGCTGACGAGCGCTAGTAAGCGGACGCTTCTGGAAAGGGGTCGCGTGTGTAGACACCTTCGAGGACCCCAAGGCCCACTCTCCCTCGCCCTCACACCCTCTCGCTCCCTCGTTCTCAGCGCGCGCCCGTGCGTGTGTGTGTGTGTGCCCTTCTTTGCGCAATATCTTATTACTACCGGCGCGTGCCGCGCGGGTGGACGTGGCGATGGACCACCTGAACTTCACGCACATCGTCCGTCTCTTCACCAACGACCTGCGGAGAGGCACCGACATTTTTGAGGTGCTGCCCGGGGGCGACAGGGACAGACCCATCCCGGAGGCGGCCTTCGGTATGGATCGCGATGTGCATACGCCCGGCGATATGACGATGCCGCTCACAACGGAGACTGGTATACCCGGCACGGGCATGTTCTTCACACGTAGCACCAGCGCCTTTATGCCCGTCATGCGCGAGCCACTGATGGTGATGCCTCCACTCATCTGTTCCGAGATCGGCCAGCATTTCCTTGCGCTGCTGAACGACCCCTCGATCCGTGTAGAGTACGTGCCACACATCTTCGATGAACTCCTCTCCAATGAGCCGTTTTTTCGTCTGCAGGTCACCACACCGCTTCCACTGATGGGTGAGGCGGTGCGTAACGCTTCATCGCTGTGGTGGAGCGCATGCGCACGGGACACCCTCGGCGCCACGCTTCACTCCCGCTCCCCGAGAGGCACTTTGTTGACTCAGAGGCAGCTGGACGAGGACATGCGCCAGATTCGGTGGGTGCTCACCGTCGTCGCGGCGCTGAGCGCGCCTTACCGTGTGACGCGCCCGCCCAACGCGCCGACGACAACCTGCACCGCGAGGCTGATGCTGTGCCGCGACCCTTCCGTCGTATACCTCGGGCTGCTCTTGAACACGTCGTACCGTGTGCTCTCGGATAAAGTAGCGCAGGGGATGAGCGTGGTACAGGTCATCGCCCAGAGCTGGGGGGCCACCCCTTCTCTGAAGCAAGTCGTGGAGCGGGTGTGGCGGCAATACCTGAACGCCAAGCGCCAGTTGTTGGCCTTGCTGGGCTTGAACGACGCCGATGGCCCTCTCCACGTGCCTGTGGAGGCGGAAACGGCTGACCCGCCATTGGACTGGTGCATACCGGAGGACCCCACTGTTTTCGTGTCCCGCGCGGTCTTTGATGAGGGATCTGACAAGACGAGCGACCCGCCACTCGACTTGGAGCAGATAGCGCGAGTGTGCTTGGAGAGCATGCGTGAAGCCACCGGCGATGCGGTCCGCAGCCTTTGGTGGGCACGCTGTCGGCTTCTGAGCCTGCAGTTGCTTTCCCTGGTGCCCCGCAGCGTGGTCGTCTCCAGCCCGGCCGCCCGATTTTATAGTGACCTTTGGGAGTGCAAAGGACTCTTCTCGCGTATTCTCCGAGACACGGGCGTGCTGCGCTCGTCGTTGCGCCAATCCGACCTGGCGAAGGACAGGGTGGCGGCTGCGCTGACGCAGTTGGACGATCTGTACGCGAACCTGGTGGGCACCATCGCGGACGTGGCTCATTTCTGGCACAACGCACAGAGGGAGGGTGCGTCGATCATCCCGAGTGGCGCTCCCGGTGTCGAGGATGGCGGCCTGTGGAACATGCTGCACGCGACGCTGCCGGGTAACCCCCGCTTCTCCCGCGAGAACTTCCAGAACCACCGGGCCTACTGGCAGTACGCCCTTCTTGTCGATGAGCACACGACGCGGGTGGCTTCTATGGACCCCAGCGGGGCAGGCCAGCCGATGGTGGTGCAGCTTGTCGAGCTCGTGCAGAGCCAGCCAGAGTACTATCCCGGGCAGATTATCCGCACCCTCGGCATGTCCATTCGAAAAGAGCTCACCCTCGAGGCACTCGGCGCTGGACTGATAAAGGCCATCACCTGCTGCTTGCGCCATTATCTGCCCCACCTCGCGCTCCACCCCTCCGGTGATCGGGCGGAGACACGGGACGAGGAGCACCAACGGAGCGGTTCCACCGGGGGTGGAGCTGACGCGCCGTCGCCGGCCACGCCAGGGGCATCCGCCGCTCGCCCACCGCCACCGGCGGAGGTGCCGATGGACGGCCTCACGGTGAAGGCGTACTGCACCGTGTACATCTGTATCGAGACGCTCCACAGCTGTGTCACCCACTCCGTGCACCCCTCCGCCAACCCGGTGAGTTTTCTCCTCGCCCCAGATGAGGCAACAGCGTTCGAGCTAAGCGACTTCCTCCACGCCTTGGCCCTGCAGTCGCGCTATGGCTCCCTCGCCGCCCTCACGCTCTCCTTCTTCGGCACCTGCGCTCACCACAACGTACGGGACATGGTCCCAGCCCTGGTGGAGCGTGGGATCATTAAGACCGTGCTGGGCATCGCTGCGAGGCCGCTGAGCCCGCGTGTGTACTTCACACGTAGCGATGGGACACCGACGCGGTGTAGCTCCCACGCCCCGTCCTTGATGGTGCCTGACACGGTGCTGCAGGAGGACGCGCAGCTGAACGAGATCCTACCGAAGCTGGCACTGCCCTCTCTCATTCAAGGCCTCACGGTTCACAGTATGACCCACCAGGCCTTCTGTGAGTCTAGCTTCTGGATCCGCGCTGTGGTGGACTGCCTGGAGGTGGCCCCGGATACGCGCTTTGACGACGAGGTGCTCGCTGCCCACCAGAGCCCACTAGTTACATACCAGTCGCCGCACCGTGTAATCTACGGGAGCCTTGGCACTGTTGGACAACAGCGGCAGATGTTGCACTATCGATACGGGAGTCTGCGGGAGGAGCAGTGCCGGCAGGGGTTGCCGTCCACCGCGAAGGATCTCCTGGCAACCGTAAAGGCCCTTCCCCAGCTCCTCCCTGGCTTCATTGAGGCGGTGGAGGCGCTGCTCGGTCGTGTGGAGCGAGAATTGCCCGCCTTCGGCGGTGATCAGAGGCCCACCTCGTCATCTGCAGAGGCACTTGTCACCACCGTGATGCAGGTGGTACGGCTGATCACGGCGGGGGAGTTTAACAGCGTCCGAGCGATGCGGCGCATGCGTGCCTCTGGCCCTGAGGGCCCGGCCGCTCTTTTGCTGGACGCGATCACGACCCGCGTCCTACCCAGGATATCCACCATCCTCTCCTCGCTAATGCGGTCCCCATACTTCTCCCATGACTCCGCGCGCAACAGCCTGGAGGGGACGGACGCAACGGTGGACAGGTTCTTTGGCTTGCAGGAGGGTGTCGTTGCGGCACGGTACTTAAACGGCCGCACACTTGGTGCCTTCTTGGCCAGTCTCCACCAGGAATCATGCGAGCCCTACGTTCAGTTGCTAAGTTCGTTCGTCGAGGACGTTGAGAGTCGAATGGGTCCACGGACGCATTACCTCTCGGCGACGAAGGCGGCGGTGCTCCTCCAGATCATCGAGGCGGTGCAGGTGCTGAGCCGTCTTTCCCTCAACGCCGACAACCCCCTCGACGTGGACGAGTTCCGCCACGAGATATTCACCCGCCTCGCAACGATCTTCTGTCTTCAGTGGGAACCCGTCCCGGGTGAGTGGTGGAAGGACGTGGTGCCCCGCGTGGTCGATGAGGACCAGCACCTCCCGAACCCCTCGTTACTCACAGAGGTGCCCCTCGCAAACGCCATCTGCAACCACGGGGATGAGGATGGTCTGTTGCGGCAGCCGGATGCCCTCCCGCCCCTGCAACACTACTACTGCCCCCGTGAGGTGTCCTCACAGTCCGCCACTCCCTCCTCTGCCTCACCGGCTGCTGGCCATGCGTCATCTAGTCGTTGCAAGGGCTGCGGCGAACGGCGGACCGAGAAGACGATGCTCAGCAAGCCGATCAGTCCCATGGCGCAGTTCAGCGCCAAGATGAGAGCGTTGCTCTTCACTCGTCTGGGCAAGGGGCGGCTGCGCAGTGGTAGCTCCTACGGCTCCTCCTTGATGCGCTCGGACGTGGAGCAGAATGTGGTGCCCGTTGATCTGATCCGTTTTTTAAAAGAGGCACGGGACGAGTTGTGGACTGTGGTGGACGAGGTCGAGCGTGAAGTGGACGAGCACGGACATCGGGTGGACAAGTTCGTACCTGCGGAGGAGTCTATGTACAACGACTCGGAGGCAAGCAAGCTCTCCAACTCCCTGGAACTGCCCACCCGGGAGGACGGAGGCAAAGGCAAATGGTCCGTTGCGCTGCATACGGTGCACTATCCCATGCTGCAGTGCGTGGCCAGTCGTCTCGCGACCGTGGAGGCGACCTGCATGGTGAAGCGGACCCGCCAGAAGATGGTTGAGTCCCACAGTAGCATTGCGAGGAATTACCACGATATTGTGCTGGGTTTGGAGAGGCTGACGCCCCTGATCTTCGGCCTCAAGACAACGACGGCGGGGCCACCTCGCGAACTAGAACACTGCCCAGTCAGCTCACCCGAAACGCTGGAGGAACCGCTTTCGACCCTGGAGATGACCGTCAAGGGAAGGGTGCTGCAGTCGGTGGTGCAGATCGTGTTTAGTCTCCTCCGCATCCCGGAGAACAACTACAACTGCAACAGCGCGTCATCGCGGTCACGTTGGTTGCACCTAGCTGTTCCACTCCTGAACTTCATTCTTGGCACGTGGCCTACACTGCGCGGCGTCCCAGCGCTCCCGCATCTGCACGTGACCGCGCTGGCACTGATGGCGGATGCGGGGAAGGACCTATTGATCAAGATCCAGGCCAACGGCACGGTCCAGCATGCGAGGATCAACGACCACCGGTTTCCCTTTGCAGGTGCGGAGGTGACACCACCAGAGACGGAGGACAGCTCGCGTGTTACGCAACACGAGCAGGGGGGCACGCATATATCGCCTCCAGGACGATTCCCGCGTAGCGAGGCGGACCCGTTGGTGTCCGCGATGAGCTACACGCTGGCATCATCCAATTCGGAGACGCTTGGGTCGTACTGGCCACCGCGCGGCGACCGGCTAGGCTTGATGGGGGATGTGGGCCATGAGGTGCAACGGTTACTTGGCTTCAATCCTGGTCGTACCGCCACCGTAGATGATCTTGATTTTGTTCCTCCAGGCGTCATACTGTCAGAGCAGTTGGATGAAGGCGACTGTGAAGACAGAGGGGAGTACCAGAGACGGTTCTGGGATAACATTCTGGGCTGGATAATGAAGATGTGTTGCGGTCAGTTCTTCGATCTTGCCCTGTTGTCGCCCAAGGGGCAGCGGACGTTGCGCCGCTCGGCGTGTCGGCTTCTCTGGACGTGCTGGACGGCCCTCCCGGAGCACGCCCGCTCCTTTGTGCTGCCGCGGCTGGTGATGGAGGTCCTGGAGGCCCCACAAAGAAATTATCACCTGCTGGAGTACATTACGGTGCTGTTAACGCAAAAGCAGAACGTACCCCTCAACGAGTCGCTCGCCGCGACCATCTTCCCGTATGCGATGCTGGAGAGGATGTCGGACCCGATCTTCCTCAATGACCTCCGTGATACTCTCACGGAGGAGGAGGCGCGACTGCAGCTCAAGGGCTTGCAGGCGCATCTCTACAACTTCTTCACCGCTTTCACTAATTTGCGCCAAATGCGACCAAACGGCGCGCAGAAGGTTTGCACCAACTTCGCTGCTCCGCACAACTTCTGCTGGCTGGGCCACCACTGCGGACTCGCCCACCTGGTACCGCCTCGTGCGATGACGAGTGGCGTATCGAGTGTGGCGGCCGCGCAGCAGCGCTGTAATAATCTCTCCCCCTACCAACGTCATGCGCTGGAGTACGTCCTAGAGTTGCTCGAGCCTCTGGGCTTCCGTACTCCGCGACTGGAGCGGCACCCCTCTGACTCCAGCGAGGAGAGCGAGGTGGAGGAGGAGGAGATGCTGCCTACGGCTCCGTTAGCGGGCTTGGGGGTCCATGTCGTGCCCCCGTCCGTGCGGCAGTATTTATATAGCGCCAGCAGCGTATCCGACCCTGTTGGCTGGGAGGATGTCGGCGCCTCACGGCGTGCGCCTGTGTCTCATCCCAACGACGGCCCAACCGCCAACCGTGGCGAGAGAGGAGGGAGATGGCGCTCCAGCGGTGGTGAGAGCAAGCCCGCCATCCTGCCAGTCGCCCCCCGGCGTCGTCGACGACGTCACATCTGGCGGTACGCCCTGCCGGAGGTGGCGGAGCCGACAGACCTCGCCTGCATCTTCGCGGGGGAGCGCACTGCACTCGACGGCGCCTTTGCTGGCTCCCTCTTTAGAACCATTCTCGGGTCTCTCGGCAACCAGGAGTATGATGGCCCGATGCCCTCTGGGAACGCCTCCCGACTCCCTTACGAGACACGCTGCATGCTGAAGGAGTGGAGGGCGGAGGACGCCCGTGTGGTGGCACAGGAACGAAGCCTACCGAAGGTGATTACTCTGCTACTCACGCAGCTGCTCGCAGCGAGCCATATTCGCGGCAAATCGCTCTTCCGGGAGAACTTCCGCAGGATCGGATGCCCCCTCCCTCGTCTGTGTGCGTACCTCCTGCACGACGAAGTTTTCCAGGGCAACGGCCCCACTGCGATGGACGCCCTGCGACAGCTGGTCGAGGACTCAGGCCAGCTTGTAGGAGCGGTGTACCGCCGCATAAGAGAGGTGATGGGGGAGAGCATCGCTGCCAAACACGGGGCGCGGCTTACAGAGGAGCAATACACGGTTTTCCTGCACACACCCGGGTCAGACATGGGGGCAAGCGCGACGGCCGCTCCGCCGACCATGGCTGAGTCGAGCGGACGCCGACGGAAATCGGGTAGGCCGATAGATGTCCACCGCTACATGGTGCCACTCAGCGAGCTCTTGGTGCATCTGGAAGGGACGTTCCAGCAATGCCCACATGCGCTCAGCCACGTTTTCCGGAAGTACTGTGTCCTGCGCTGGGTGGAGGGCAGGGCGGCGCACGACGGGGCGCCCAAGACGCCTATGTGGTTAGGGGTGTGGCTCCGTCCACTTCGGAAGAGAGAGGAGGAGGACCTCCATGAACTGACCGCCCTGATGTTCTCTGGTGTGGGGCTCACGCACACCTCGAATGGGCGGGACGTCAACCTGCTCGAATTTCTTGTAACTGCCACAATGGAGGCCGTGCACGCGGGACGTCTTAAGCCACGCTACGCCAACATCGTCCTCTGCGGTTTCGTGCAACACCCGCTGTTTTATTCCGCCCTGCTCTCGCCCACACTGCACGTCCCCATCCCAGAAGCCTTCAAGGGAGTGCTGTGTGTCGGTGAGGAGGAGTGCAAGGGGATGTCGTCATCTGCGCCCGCCTCGGCTTCCTCGACCACCCGTGAGTCCTGCCGTAGGAACAAGTACGCTAAGGACGGTGTGTTCACCACTCGCTCCACCGGCGCCGAGGACGAACCCGTCTCCCTTCCCCTGTTCGTCCCTGCCTACCTGGCGATTGCCTTGCATTTTGAGGAGGAGCACCATCCGTTTCCATATCTGGTGTTTGACGCCCTTACCCGACGCAACCCAGCGCGCATCGCGAGAGATATCCTTTCCCTTCTCGAGGCGGCAACCCACCATCTGGCCATGCACACAAAGCAAGCGCCGCCCCTTCGTGAGGGAGCCGAGCTGACGGATGAGAAGCACCGCGCGGGGCTTTCCCCGAAACAGACGGAATCCCTTGAGCAGCTCGTGAGCGTTGTGCTCTATGTGCTGCGCAGGTGCCTCGCGCTCATCGGATCACCCAAGAGCTTCCGTGAGACGAGGCTCTCGAGCTGCGTGGGGCGCTTGTGCGAGGAGCTGCTGCGACTGGGAGGGCTGGAGCTGCTGTACCGCGTTCTCCGCCTTCAATGCTGTGCGACGGCGCGCGACGCGAAGACAGTGCTGCTGCTGCTTCAGCGGCTTCTCCTTGCCGCCGTAGAGAAGAACAGCCCGGTATATGCCCGGTCGAACGGTGTAGAGGATGAGGAGCTGCACGGCACTCCCGCTGCTGGTGCCTACGACCAGGCGCTCTCGCTTTCCTTCGAGCCCACTTCGCGTCTGTCCGAGTCCCTGCTGCTGTCCCGTCATGGACTTGTGGGCGAGGACGAGCCGACGAACATCTTCACTTTTGCGCTGCACTCTGATGGTGGAATGCAGCAGTTGGCCATCCACATGGAGAGCGACGTGGGGGCCGAGGAGGACGTAGAGGGGCTGCTCTCCGACCACACCGCAGGCGACATCGAAGATGAGAACGAGCGGCCGAATGCGGCGGATGGGAACGGATCGACCGCCCTGCATTCACCGCAGCAATCGGAGAACGACTTGCAAGACAGTACCACCGAGTCGGACAGCGACGGCGAGGACGACGAGGAGCAGGAGGGTGATGACTCGGTGGAGGAAGAGGGTGGACAGGAGGCGGAGATACACATATCCGCGTTCGATGCGCTTGCCCAAGACGCTGCGGACATGAACATTAGTGAGGCCTCTGGTGAGGAGCTGAGCGACCACTCGTCCACGGAGGCCGTCCCAATGAACTTCCGTCTCTTGCCGCCGGGTCGGATGTTGGACCAAGATGATGGCTCCGTCTCCTACACCGGGCGCCATGTGCGCCACACTACGTCGCGGCTGATGTCCCCGTCTGCCCAGCACAGTGAACTGGCGGCCGCCTTCGAATACTTTGTCCGTGCCGTAGGACCGGCAAGGGATGATACCATCGCTGCAACAGAGCCCATGCTGGACCCCTCAGAGGCTGAAGGAGAGGAGGTTCAGGTGCCTCCGTGTTCCCCCAACGCCGTCGCGCCCGCCCTCTCCGGCCCATCCATGTCGTTAGTGACTCCCTTCCCATCGTCCCCAGACGACATCGACGGCCGGTCGCGTTTTCCAGTGGCCGATCAGCCACCGTGGCTGGAGGGTGGGGTGGAGCGTACGCCGAGCAACCAGCTGGAGGCGGGGACCTCCGTGCCATCCGTGGTGCGTGCGTCACCGCGGTCAGCCGATGGAGATGGCGAGGGGCTCCAGCCCACCCGTGCGTCCGCCGGGACTACGTTGGATGCTGTGGCTCAGACCCTCGCCAATACGCGACGTCCGCAGGCGACCGTGGATGACGCTATGCCGGCATCGGCAGAGACGGGATCGATGCGGCAGGGCACAGTTGATGTCCTGGCAGAGCCTGTGGGTGATCCAGCTGCGGCGAGTCAGCCTGGGACAAGTGATGCCCCACGGCAGCCGTGGGAGGGTAGCGTTGATCCTCTGTTCCTCGCCGAGCTTGCGCCCGACGTGCGAGCGGAGATCGTGTTCGACTGCATGGGCATGCTCCGCGGCACCGTGGAGCATGAAATGCACGGCCAGCGTACGCGTATCACGCGGAGCTTTCTGGAGCAGATTCCGGAGGAAGCGCAGCGGGAGGTGCTGCGAGTCGAGCGCAACTGGCTGCAGGTGCGCGGGCAGCGCGAGGAAGGGTGGGCCGCCGGTGCGACCGCGGCTGCCACCGAGCTCTACGTGATGCTTCTCTCTGTTGACGATGAGGTGCGGCGTGATATACTGCTGACATGCGATCTCGATGACTTGCAGGGGTATCCCGAGTATCTGCTCGAGGCACAGGAGCTACGCATGCAACATGAAGCACCTGAACCCACGCCGATCCCTAACCAGTTGAGCCGCCTGGGGCGCTTAACATTTCCTTTCACTGTTCCCAACGAAGGGCGGTCTCTCCGAGAGCCGGCTCCGCCGCCAAGTGAGGAACCACAGCCACGTCCTCTAGCGACCACAGCGTTGCTCGAGCTTTACATTGACTCCGGGGCGATCCAAGGAGAAATTCAGCAGCGTCAGCAGGAGCGTCTCCAGCGCGCCCGTCGTATCCTTTCACGAACCCCTGACCCCCCATCGGCGACTGGCACTGACGCCATACGTCACCCGCCAGCGCTGCCCTCCGAGATTCTCCGCCTCTGCATCGGGCTTCTCCAGCTGGCGGCTCACCCATCCGCGCCGTCTTCGCCCCTACAGATGTACGCAGGTAGAGAGATGAAGGGCATTGAGTCGTACCTCGTCTCGCTGCTGCGCGTGCAGTGCTTTAGTGTACGCGCCGCGGCGGAAGTGCTGGGCGAGATCGCCGACCAGATGACGGACGTCCCCCCCACGGAACTGGTGGCGGCTAATCGGGGGGTGGCCCAACCTCATGCACGGATGCGCTCCCTCGCCGCGAGCAACGTGAGCCACGTACACCGCTTTTCAGGAGCGGCGTGGCACTGCATTGCCGAGTTGGTGCGCTCCGTCCGCAGTGCGAGTCTCGCTTTCATCTCACTCCCCGACCACTGCATCTCATCTGCGACGATGAAGGCAGTCGACGCTCCGCTGGATGCGGAGGAGGACGAGCTCCTGCAGCGTCGCCTGCCAGCTCGTCTACTGAGCGCCGTCCTGGCAGATATGGAGACGCAATCCTGCCAGGACGAGGCGGCACGCTGGCTCTCTTCGTTGAATAGCTCCCTGGACTGCTTGGAGGCGCCGGATACACCACAAGAGGTGGAGGACCCACTGGCGTTCGTGCCGGTAAGCGAGCACACCCTGCAGCATCCCCGGCACGTGCACCGACTGCGCTGGCAGGACGTAGGAAAGCTCCCCAACTACTCGAGTGGCGCCTCGTGTAACGTGTGCGGCCTCTGCTACAGCAGACGATCTGGCAGTATCCTGTGTTTTCACTGTGATGCGTGCACCTTTGACCTCTGCGCGGGGTGCTCGAGGGTGCGGCTCACCGCGGAGGAGAATCAGCTCCGCAACCGCCGCTGGGCCTATCACACCATCTCCACACCAGATCTGCTGCCTACCGTGCTCGCACTGCTGCGCCACCCTCGCTGCACACCAGCCTTGGCGCAGGAGCTCGTGGCTTTCATTCGTCGCGGTCTGATGGAGAGTGCGATGCGGGATACAAGCAGTTCCCACATGAGGTCTGCGATTGGTGTGGCGGAGGCGACCATCATACAAATCGCGTCCGCGACGACGGAAGAGATACGCGAAATCCGGAAGTACTTCCACAACTCGGTGCAGCAAATCGTGGCTCGGACGAGGCCCCCAAAGGGCCAGGCCACCTCCACCGGGGTCACTGCCACCACCACCTCTTCCTCCGCGCCCGCCACTCGTTCCGCGCCGAGCTTCTTATCCCCATCCGTGCCGGACCATCTCGTCTTCACCATGGATGAGGCGGTGCAGATGCTCTCGGGTATGCACCTCCCGTGCAGCTCGGGTGACCAAGCGCTGCAGCTGTTTGTCCCGTTGGGCGACACGCACCGCACGGAGCCACGCGAGGTGACGCTGATGTGGCACGCGGTGCAGGCGTATTTGTTTGACATCACGACCATCATCCAGCACCTGCCAGGCCACTTACTGGTGCCCCTTCCACCATCCGTGCTCTTCTTTGTCCGCACGTATTGCCAATACCACCTGGGCGCCGCGCGACGCGATGGCCACTCGGCGAGCACCAGCACCCTGTGCAGTCGTGCGAGCTTCTTCGGCGACCGCACAGAGACAGAGCGGTTCCTCGCGGACTCGATTATCGTGCCGTCATCAGTGTCCGATCGTGCGGTGCGGGAGATGGAGCGGGAGCGGAGGTCAGACGAGGTCAACGCGATGCGTATGGAGGAGGAGAAGGAGCGACGTCGGCTGTCCCGCCCTGTACGCAAGTTCCTGGAGGTCAACCGTGCCACGGTGAACATGTTGCTACACTGGGATAAGTCCTTGCTGAACGGCACCTTTGCCTTTCTCAAGACAGAGCCTAACCTGATTGACTTTACCTTTAAGCTAAACGACTTCCGCCGCCGCGTGGACAACCGCCGCGGCCAGCGCATTTGCGTCGTTGTCGACCGCCAGTCGTGTCTGCAGGACAGCTTCAAATGTCTGAAGAAGGTGCACGCGTTTAACGGGCCTCTGCACATTCACTTCCAGGGCGAGGAGGGCGCCGATGCCGGCGGTCTCACCCGCGAGTGGTTCCAGATTCTAGCGGAGGAGATGGTGAACGAGAGCTATGCGCTGTTGGTGCACTCGCAGGATGGCCTGACGTATCATCCCAACCCGCTCTCCAGCGTGAATGCATACCATCTGGATTACTTCCGCTTCGTGGGTATCGTGGTGGGTCTGGCGATGGTCAACGCGGTGCCGCTGGACGTGCACTTCACTCGTGCGATGTATCGGCACATGATTGGCATACAACCGACCTTCAAGGATTTGGAAAGTGTCGACCCCGGGCTCTTCGCCAGCCTCACGTGGCTCCTCCGCAATGACGCAGCGGACCTCGATCTCCTCTTTGCCGTGAACTACGAGTGCTTTGGGGAGGTGCAGGAGGCGGAGTTGCTGCCGAATGGCCGCGACATACCCGTGACGAATGCGAATAAGCTGCAGTACGTACGCCTCCTCTGCGAGTACCACATGACCAAACGGATCGAGCAGCAGTTGGTGGAGTTCCTCAAGGGCTTCTACCTGGTAGTCCCGCGGCAGCACATTCAATGCTTCTCCGAACAGGAGCTGGAGTTGGTTATCTGTGGCTTGCCGGACATCGACGTGGAGGACCTTCGCGCACACACGGTCTACGAGGGCTACACCTCCGCCTCACCACAGATACGGTGGCTGTGGGAGGTGGTCGCGAGCATGACCAAGGAGGACCGAGCCAACTTTCTGCAGTTCACTACCGGCGCGTCGAAGGTACCTCAGGGCGGCTTCGCCAACTTGGAGGGCGTCGGTGGGAATATGCAGCGCGTCACGATCAGTCGATGGGAGGAGAGCCGCGATCTGCTGCCACAGGCACATACGTGCTTCAACAAGATCGACCTCCCCGAGTATCCCAGCGCGGAGGTGCTACGGGAGAAGCTGATGCTGGCCATTACCTATGGCAGTATGGGCTTTACGATGGCCTAGACCCCTCTGTCTCTCCTACCGAGGTGGGCACGTCCCACGTCCCAGCACTTTTTCTCTGTTGCGCGTTACGGCGGATTCCCCGCATGTTTGGAGCGTCTATGATGGTATGGAGAGGGGGGATGGGAGGGACAAACGAGTCTGGTGCCAGCGTCAGAGCACGTGAAGGAGGCAGGCCGCTCAGGAGTGGACAGTGTACCCCGACAAGGGCGCCCCCGCCGTCGCTGTGTATCATGGCCCACTTGGGCAGTACGGTAAGAGTATGGTTCCTAATGTGTTGGAAGCCATCCGTGCGGTGTGAGGGGGAGGGAGTGGTGCAGGAGGCTCTGTGACAGGGCTCATGTAGGCAGGAGATCGCGACAATTTCACGACGGGCTGTGAGGGTAACGCTGATGATCGACGCACTGCAGGGTGATACTGGAGGTGGCAATAGAGTAGGAGGTAGTGCTAGCGTTTGTCTCTGTGATTATGTGGGTGTAATATTTGCGTATGCGCAGGCATCTGGATGTTATCGTTGAAGATGTCAGAGAGAAGCAGAAGGAGAGGGAGAGCGAGAGAGAGAGAGAGAGAAGGAGCGAGAGAGGGAGCGAGAGAGAGAAGGAACATGTTTTGCCGACCATGGGAACGGGGGAAAAAAGGGAAGAGTGACGGAGAGGGAAGGTGGGGAGACTCTCAGAGATCCCCCCCTCCCCCCAACGGCCCTCCCGTAACACTTTCTTTCCACCAGAGCATGTGCCGCGTACGTTCCATATTTAGAGAAGCAAGCCTGAACAACAGGAGCTCAACAAATCTTGAGCGGAGCGGTTGATAAGGCCTCGGCTACTCTCCCCTCCCGTAACACTCACGAGGGGGAAAGATATATCCGCTTGAAACTTTCAGCATCTGCCGGGGACCTTGCGATCCTTTTCCTTTCTAGGGTAACATCGCTGTTTGTGCGCTACCAATACGTCTCTGTGGCACACGGAACACACCTTCCTCTTCATCCCTGCGTCTGTTTGGTTGCTTCTCGTTGTTAGGGCTCACACATTATTTCGATTCCATTTTTGAAGTCTAGCACTAGCACGCGGACACACATCCATCCTCCCATCGCCTTCAGCAGCACACAAAATATTTCCACCGACCGTGGGGAGTTTCGCTGCCTTCACTCACCAGGGCATCATCTAGGTGTTTCTCTCGGGCAACTTGCCTTCGGGAGCCGCCTACCAGGACATACTCGACCATGCCGCCGCCCACGATCAGTGCGCGACAGTGGCTGGAGAAGCTCATATCCTTCGACACCACCAGCATAAAGCCCAACCTGCCGCTGATCGAGTACGTCGCGGCGTACCTGCGGCAGTGCGGGCTAGAGCCGCGTGTGATGCGGGCGGCCGACGGCCTCCACGCGAACCTGCTGGTGACGCTCCCTGCCGCTGATGGCAGTGTGCGGGGCGGGCTGATCCTGAGTGGGCACACGGACGTGGTGCCTGTGACGGGACAGAAGTGGGACAGCGATCCCTTTGTAATGGTGGAGCGGGACGGCAAGCTGTACGGCCGTGGTGCGTGTGACATGAAGGCATTCATCGCTGTGTGCTTATCACTGGTCCCCACGTGGCTGCGAGCACCGCTCGGTAAGCCCGTGCACCTGGCTTTGACGTACAACGAGGAGGTCGACTTCGCGGGTATCGCCCAGCTCATGAGGGAAGCGGGGGGCGACCTGCGCGCGTGCGATGGCTGCATCGTGGGTGAGCCGACGATGTTGGACCCCGTGATTGCTCATAAGGGAATATCCTCAGCTACAATTTGCATTAAAGGAAAGGCTGCGCACTCGTCGTTGCAGACGACTGGCTGCAACGCCGTCGAGGGGGCGACGCGTGTGGCGCAGTTCCTCTTCGCGCTGCGCGATCGCTTTGCGCAGGAGGGCCCGTTCGAGCGTGATTTCGTGGTGCCGCACACATCGCTCTGCCCATCCGTCATCTCTGGCGGCATTGCCGTGAACACGATCCCCGAGGACTGCAAACTTCACTTTGAGTTCCGAAACGTGCCTTCACATGATGCCAAGGATATCCTTGGGCAGATACAACATCGCGTCGAGGCGGAGGACGCGCACATGAAGCAGCAGTGCCCCACCGCGGGGGCGGAG
>JAIZPF010000069.1:82080-98037 GCA_020509355.1 Blechomonas ayalai | reverse complement strand
GTTGGCGAGCCTGAGGACCGCGCTGCGCTGGATGCAGTTGTGGATGACGAGGCTGTGGGTTGTTCTAAGGAGCAGGAGGTAGGTGGCCATCATTGTGGTGTAGGTGACGGCGGTGACGTTATGGGTATGATTGGTGGTGGTGATGTAGATGGTGTGAATTGTTCTGTGAGTGGTTGGATGAGAGGTAGTTGTAAGTTGGGTGTTGGCGTTGGTGTTGATGATGTTGGGCATGGGGGTATGTTGGGTGTAGGTGGTGCTTGCATGAATGGTGAGAAGTATCGTTGTCTGTGTGAAGAAGAAGAGGACATGCGTGTCTTGTTGTGTGATGAGGATGAGCGGTATCGTAAGAGACTCGAGAAGTTACGTGAGAAAGGTGTTGTAGTCCTGAAGGAAAGCCCTTGTGGTGGTTCGATGCGGGTTGCAGCTAATTTTGCGACGCGTCGGTCACATGGGTTGGAGCGGTGGGTGTTGCGTAATCGATAGTTGGTGTCTGGTGTCTGGTTAAGGATGTGTGGCGGTCATTCTTATATTTTTGTTGTGCAATCGTTTTGTTGGTGGTGTTGCTGGCCTTTTGTTTGTGCTTGGCATTCTGTTCTTTTCTCCCTATGAAGTTAGGTTCTATTATGGATGATGGTGTTGTACGTCTTTCATTTCTGGTAGTATTTGCCTCCTGTGGTTGAGCTCGTCCGTGAAAGTATCGATTGGTTTCAATTTGTGACTGCCCAGTATGTCGCACCTGCCTGAATGAGATATCTTATTTGGGGTGATGGTGATTGCACAGTGCCGCAGTTTTACTTGTGATGTTAGATGTGGAATGTTTGCCTTTATGTTACTACGATGTGATGGCCATCTGTCGTCTTTTGTATTTTGGTGTTTTTACTTGCGGTAATTTGATTGTTAACTCGGCTGCCGGTTAAGGCGGGTGAGCTGCGGAGTGTCGCTGATGGACCCTTTATTTTTCTGTTGAGTTGAGTAGGGCGGTTGACTGACTTGAGTGTCGTCCTGTTTGCCCTTCTCAGATGTGTTTTGAACATGCGTACTCTGCGGTGAATACGTAGTATGTTCTTCTTCTTGCCTGACTTGCTGCGTTTATTTTTGTCATCTGGTCGTTTAGCGGAAGTGTACGTACATACACCGTTTGTTGTAGACTTTGGTGGTAAGCTTGGCGATTATTACGCTCGCTGGCTACTTCTCTCCGCTTCCTAATATAGTGAGGGAGGCAAGAAAGAGGATTCACACCTAGTCGAGTCGCCTTACAGCAAGTTGTCTTTGACACCAAAGACGGAGCCTTGTAGGCAACCGTCTGCGTCGCGTCCGGTGCAGTGATGGAGGAGAGGTCTGCTTTACCAAGCAAGTGCCCAATGCTGGAGCCGCTGACTGTGCTACCTAGTATGCTATGTGCGCGCCGCACGGGTGCCACTGATGGTACGACTGAGCACCACAGGAGAAGCCCTTGCAGGGATCTCGTAGCATCTGCATCTGTGGCTGCATGCGGGTGTGATGACCGTGTGGCTTGGCAGACAATCAGAAAAAGCCTTGAACTGCCGCTCGTGTACCGAAGCGACGAGGATATCGCACTATGCTCTAGAATGTTACGTACCATTCCCTTTTTAAAGGATCTAAGTGACGATGAGCTGCTCGCCATCGCGGAGGCGGCGCAAATGAAGTTGGTCAACGGTTATGATACGCTCCTGATGGAGAAAGTTATTCCGTCGGCGTCGGGCGTGCTGCAGGCCGCAGCTGGGGGCGTCCTGGAACAGTGCTCTTCGCCATCTCGTGTAGATGGTGTGGACTCGCTCATGCTTAAGTATGAACCCGACCATCCCGGACCAGATACACGTGATGGAGGTCGCGAACCCCATTCACCAGGCAGCTTCTCAATGGTGAGAGACGATGGTCTGCCCGTATCACCAAGCAGCAGGCTTTCGCGGCCCCTTCATTCTGTGGATGGCGACAGAGGGAGTAGAGTAGGTGAGCGATGGCAGCGGCACGGGGACACGTCTGGGGTACGCAGCAATACCGCTACCCCTCAAAGTATTCACTTTCTGGATGGTGAGAGACCGGATGTGCCCATCTGTATTCTACTCAGTGGCAAGGCGCTTTTGGAGCTACCCACGTTACGTGGAAGCGAGCACTACCCAGTGCTCCCCACTGATGTCTTTGGACATCGACTGGCCTACGATATTCTTCCTGGTGGGGCTCGCTATCTCACAGCGGAGCCCTGCTTGCTGTTGGTCCTCGCCCCTCCCTGGAGCGCCCGGTTGGGGAAAGCTCTGCAGCACGCAGAGGAACTCCTTCTGGGAGTACAAAGAGAATTCTTACGGAATGCGCTCACGGTTAAAATATTTGAGAATGCAACCGCGGAAGAATGCGAAGAGTGTGCACGGCAGCTTCTTCCCTTGCGTCTTGCCACTAACCAGCTGCTAATAGAGGAGGGAACCGCCTCGGACACGATGTACTTCTTGGTGGGAGGTACTCTTGCCGTCACCCGCCGCGTAAAGGGCTCTGCGGTGTACAGACAAACGGGGACGCAGGCGAGTAATCACGGCAATCCATGGAAACCAAACAGCACAACTGACTCACGTGCTAGTGCCACCGAGCGCGTCATGCAAGTGGCTGTGCTCCACGGAGGCGAGTTCGTGGGAGAGCTCGGTCTCATAGGCCATAATCCGGATGTGCGGCCAGGAGAGGGCACTGTATGGACACGTCAGTACTGGCAGGATGCATTGCTAAACCGCCTTCGGAGAGATGAGGTGGACATGGCGATTGAGGACAACAATGGCTTACCTGGTGTAAGACCGTCCTCAGACGATATTCTTATAACCACGGCAGGCGCTTCAGCAGAGCTCCCCGCCACTTACCCCGTTGACCCGCGCTACCCCGAGGAGCCGCTTCCCCACCCTGCCACCGTTTATGCTGTGAAACCATCGTTGGTGTACGCCTTGCCGTACGCGGTCTGCCGTCAATGCATCCGTGGCGATCCACTTACCTGTTTGTTCGAATTCGCCAAGAGCTATCCACCGTACGATGATCTGTGCAAACAATTTGAGAGGCAAATCGAGTGGTCTAACTATCGCAAAGCAGTCGTACAGGATGTGACGTCCAGCAACCCCTGTAAGCGGGCTCAGACGAAGCTGGCTCCGCTGAAATTTTGATGTATAGCACTTCCCAGTATCTCGATGCAGTGGGGATGGGATGATGGTATGCCCGAAGAAACATTGGATACCGGGGTGAGCTGAACCTTCTACATGCCTCTTGTGTTGCAACTGCTGATGTGAACGAGGTATCTCTACTCTTTGAAGAGTATACTGTACAATTTTTTTTTTTGTGTGTGTGTGTGTGTATAGGGGATGTGGAAGATATAGTCCCACGGGTGTGCGCGCATAAATTTGGTCCTCACTTTTATTGCTGTAGGTTCCTTATCCTCTTGGTAAGGATATGGACGGATAGCAGTATAGGGTACCCAAAGAGGTTTGTTGGGTACACTGCACTGCAAGATGTAGACGGCCGATGCGGGCTTTCTGACGATGGATTCTTTGTGTTTCACGTTTATCTTCTCGCCATTTGCTGATTATCTTATCCACTGATCCTAACGACTGGCACTGCCTTCATGCTTTCCCCCCCTGTTTCACGTCCGTGTACGTATGTAACGAGCGTAGTGAAGTCACAGGGAGCAGTGCCGGCCTTTTTCCGGGTTTTCACCGCTCATTTCAGCCGCTGCTTTTAGATCCGCCATGCTCGACGAGGCATCGTTGAAGGAATTTTACGAGTTTGTGTACCCAGTGGATCTGGTCACCACTTGGTTGGCTTATGACATCCATCACGCGCGTGGTGACAATACGAAAAAAGTAGCGGTTCATGACGAGGTGGAGAACCAAGCGGCTGCTGTCAAGACGGAGGAGCGACAGTGGGGAGATGCCGCCGATGTAGCGGCCGCTGAGGGCTACCTTGCGCGCCGCGAGTTCTGCTTCACTTTATTGGGCGACATCTTCACTCGCTTCCGCAGCTATCGCAATGCGACAGAGCTGCGCTCGGAGCTCGTGCGGTCGTTTCCGGAAAAGATCGATGTCGGAGCTGTGTATACTATTCGTCCCAATCAAAAGCAAGGCGTGGGAGCGATCCAACCGGTGGAGCGAGAGCTGATATTCGACATTGATATGTCAGACTACGACAATGTCCGCTCATGTTGTGCTGGTAAGTGCATGTGCCGGTATTGCTGGGCGTGGATGGCGTGCGCGGCGCAGGTGCTACGCACGGTGCTAGAGGACGACTTCGGCTTTAAGTATATTCTCCCTGTTTTCTCCGGTCGGAGGGGCATCCACTTGTGGGTGTGCGACAAGCGAGCGAGGCGCATGCATGACGACGAGCGAGCTGCACTCGTTGGATATCTTACCGTCGTAATGCCCAAAACGTTACGTAGCAGTGTCACGGCAGACCTGGCAAATCACCGCCCCATTCACCCGACCATCCGCCACGTTCTCAACCACTGCATCAGCCCCTTCTTTACCAAGTTATTTGTGCTGTCCTCTGAGGAGAATCCGAATAACGTGCACGTGTCTCCCAAGGCAGCGCGGATTGTCTATGATGCGGTCGTGGCTGTGCTGAAGATGGGCCGACGGGATGCCCTGGGCCGCTTTGCGCAGCACTGCAGTTACGAACAGGGGAATGTCTTGGACTGGGCAACAGTGGGGAAGGCACTTGGAAATGAGCATGAGGCACGAGATGTGCTACACGGCGCGCAGCTACTGCTTATGTACCCCAGACTGGATGAGCATGTTAGCACACGCCGCGACCACTTGCTTAAGCTTCCTTTCTGTGTACATCCTGGAACTGCGTCATTGTGCTGCCCACTGGAGTGGGAGGAGATGGCTGACTTCAATCCGCTAGAAGACAGCCCTAAGTTGCAGGATATTCTGCTGGAGAGGCACATCGACGAGAAATGGCTTGCCCCTCTGGAGCGCATGCTGAATCGCATGGGCAAAGACAGTGAGGAGCACTAAAAGGTGAAACGAGAAGTCGTATGCAGGGAGTCATTGTTTCTTCTTTGGTGTGCATTTCACCTGCAGATGCTACATCCAGCCGCCCTGCTACCTCTATTCTTGCTCTGGGTAAGTCCCAAGCGGGGATATCACGAGCACCCTTGCGTCTCTCGCTCTCCCACCGGCGGTTTGCACTGCCCCTTAGACTTACCCTTCTCAGCGTCGAACTGCACACCACGAAGAATCGGTCCAGGGTTCTGTTCGATATCCCCGCTCAGGAGCAAGCGAAGTCGCAGGGTGGCGCGGGAGTGTAGCACGTCCGGGGGGGAGGGCTGTCTTTGATCTACGCTCACCCCAGAGCGCCGGTGAATGGGTTTGCTGTTTCTCTGGTAGCCACCAGCCCCAATCCGTTAGGTCCGGGAGTGGTGCTGGCGCTTTGCTTCCCCCGCGACGGGGTACTGGACCCTGGCACCACGGTGAGGTGGGCGGCATCACCAGGGGAGTGTGTATTTGTGTAGGAAGAGTGGAGTGAATAGAAACGTGAATAGGCGCGATTTATAGACCTGGGGCGGTGCAGTTAACCCAGAAGACGGTGGTACCCACCGTGCTGCGTTCCATTGACCGAAGGTGGATGTGACCGGTATAATGTTCGTGGATAAAGGTGAGCGGCTGGCCGATGGTTGTAGCCCTCATACCGCTTGTTCTCCCTCGTGGCGGTGTGAGGCGAGGGAATGGAGGAATAGCTCCAAGGGAGGAGTGGGACGACGCGGCGCCCTGTGACTGACACAGGGGTATGCCTGTGGTGGAATGCGTGATGTCTTGCCCTCAGACGGTGTATGGGTGCTTCTGGGCACTTGTGAGTAGTTGCTCTTGTCTTGTTCGTATCGATCTCTATCGCGCGGAGCGATAACAAAAGGAAACGGTTGAGGTTGAAGGTGACCCGCAGCTGGGCGAAGCTAGTGTGTGTACGTGTTCACTTAAAGGGCAGTGTATAGAGATTTGGCCAGATCCGCATCAGGGCCAGACAGTCTAACAACATCAGGGCAGAAGAAATTAGATAAGGTGTTTATTATTATTATAAGACTAGTGAAAAGTTAGGCGCTCATGTTACCGCTTGCCCCTCCGCTGAAGGTGGCCCGTTCACAGCGCCGCAATATCGGCATTGGCGTGGGGGGACCTGCCTACCTCTCTAGCCACACATCGAAACTGCAACAGGTGAGGCCCTCGTCGATAGACCACAGCATCGTGCATCTGGGCGAGCGGCACATGGACCCTTCTGAATACCTGTCCGGCGTTGGTCAGCATATGTGCTGGCTGGTGGACAGCAATATGAAACTACTGCGCCTGTGGAACTTAACATCCCCTGCATGGCGTCGCACCGAGCCACGTTATGTGGAGATACCGTATTTTGCAGCCATGGAGGAAGGGCTTCCTCTGTTTGTGAGCGAGATGGATCAGGAGGAGTCCTTGGCTTTTTGCAGCGAACGCGGCAGTATCTCCAGTCTGGACCACTCGGTCGAATTTCAGCTACTTGAGGGGGAGGATACCATTGCCGTCTCATGCTTTTCCTGCATGCGGCGGACCGACTGCGGCGAGGTTATTCTCTGCGTGGTGGGAACCAGCACGGGCCTGCTTGTGACCGATGTGAAGAGCGGTGGAGTTCACTATACGCGATGCTTCGACCGGCGATCTGGTAGAATCCGCGGCGGTAGTGTTCCCGCTCTCCCACGGTCTATTTGGCGTTCCTTGAAAACGTTGGTGGGTCTTGGCCAAAGCAGTGGAAGATGCAGCGGAAGCCTAGGGGTAGCCGACCTTAACGGCAATGGGGCACATATGTATGACACTTCACCGGATAGGAATGATGCGTTCCGCTTCACCCACGTCCTGTTCCGGAAAAACTACCCCACTGAGCAGGTGGCCGCGAACGCTGGTGGGGAAGTGCTGCTTCTTGAGTTCGGTCCGGAACTTTGCCAGCATGACGCGGTGGTGGAGGCGCGGTGGGTGACGGACATGCGGGCTGCGTTAGGCGAGGACGGCGCCGTCTTGGCATTGGCCGAGACACGGCATAAAGTTGTGGTTCTCTTTCTGGTGCATCCCCCGCCGGAGCGTAACACACTCCCCTCTCTCATACTGGCCACTTTGGGGGTCGCCAAAGGAAACGTCATCCATCACGTGCATGTGAATAGCGTCACAGATGTCATACAGGCCGCCGCGGAAGCACCGCCGAACCACATTCGCCTATGTGCGGATGACAGCACTGCACAGGTCCTACTCTTTGTTCGTGGCTTCTGTGTGCGAATGAATCACCAGGTGGGGATCCACAGTCCCTGCTCGAGCGAAGACACAATCATTTTCCGCAGCGTAGAGCAGCCACTGTGCAGTGTACTCCTGCCGAGCGGGACTGTCGTAACGTTGGGCCGCAACGGCCCTCTGGTAACTATGGATGCAGTCGCAAGCTGCGCAAGCCTTACTGACGCGTATGCGGAGTGTGGTGCCTTTATGGGTGACGATTCCTTTACACTCCACGTTGACCGCTGCCTTGCCCAGATACATGCGGCGGTACGAGCGGACGGTAAGATATCTCTGGATACTGCGGTGCTCAGCACCAGCGAGGAGCTCTCACTTCAGCGGACAGTGCTTAAGGGCAATTGGGCGCGCGCTGATCTGAATGCGGAGGATGAGAGCATCGTGCTGCATGTCACGAAGCAACTTCGTCGCCGTCAGCAGCTGCACCGCCAGTTCATCTGCGCCGTGCTACAGCATCCGGAGCTACCGTCAGAGCTGCAGGCGACCACAATCGCGCAACTCATCTCGTCACAGGAGGAGCTGCTCGGGCTTGTCGCTCTCAGAAACTTGCAGAACGTTGGCTCCCTCAACCCCAACGAAGACGGAGCGTTCCTTGCTGTCCGCCCCTTACTACCTCCGTCCCATGGCGGCGCAGATGATGTGTTGCAGTTGGTTGACTCCGCGGAGCAGCTGGAGCGGTGCCAACAAATTCTTCGTCGCTGTATCATTCATGTGGCGGACCAGCTGCGAGAGCGGGAGGGGATGCAGGCGACGTTGAGTAACTCCACCGCGGCAGAGCTTGTCTTCTCTAACCCTGCCCACCTTGTCGCTCTGCTACGGGACATTGGAGACTACCTTGTGGGGGTCCTGCAGAGTGTCGTCGTGGGGGCAGAGGAGAAGTTTGAGGAGGCCTACGCCGTGGGCTGCGTGTTTGTCATCGTATCCCAAGCTGTGGTGGAGTCTCGCGAAGAGCTGGCCAAAGTGTACGTCGTCCCTCCAGCCGTACGGGCCTCCGTTTGGACGGCTTCTCAGGAGGCCCCCACGGGGGCACAGTTGGCCCTTACGCACATCTGCGTAGCACTGTCCAATGGGCTGTCGCAGTTGTTCATGGGACCGTCCTACATGCAGGCCAGCGGCGGCGGTGGCGTCCCTTCCGCGGCATGTGTGCCACGAAGCGTTGTTTCTGTGCCGAGGCAGTGCCACCTGCTGGATATGATTGCATATCTTTTGTACTACTGCTTTACGTGCAACGCCACCGGTGACGGAGTAGTCTACTCGCGCACCCTCCGGGACAGTATCCTGCGCGCGCCATTCGTGGAGGAGCCGTTGGGATACCCGTACGGTGCACCCAGGGCGGCTCGATACGCCCGTGAGCTGGGCCAGCGCATTCTACAGATTAGCGAGTCTCTCGCACTGACTTTCGACGCTGTAGATGTTCTGCTAGCTCTATGTCTTGCATCTCCTCTCGAGGACCCGATCGCGGAGAAGGAACAGTACGTGAAGTTGGAGACGTTCTGTCTCCGCCACCCACGCATGCTGCAGTACACACTGGAGGGGCTGCTACGGGAGGAGCGCGAATGGGAACTGCTCTGTTTGCCCTCCCTGCTGTCGCGAATTCAGGATGTGAAGCAGGAGCGGGATGCCTTTCTAGAGAGGTTTGCACCGCAGTTGCTGTGGCTGGCGGCTCCAAACCGCTTTGATGCTTTGCTGCATGAAGGCGCGTCCTCAGCCGTTCGTGCACCGTATGGTCCAAACGCGCTTTCCCATCGCTCCCGCTGCCTAGCCATTTCACGTCTAGGTTGGGTGGCCGCTGGAGCCCCCGCCTCAGCTGCGAGCAATAAACTCAAGCTCGACTCGCAGTTGGTGGACGCGCAAAGGCACTTCCTTTCGCCGGAGTGCGACGGTATGGTTTTAGGCCCATCCGACCTCGTGCAGAGGCTGCTCCGCGAGGGCAATGTCGAGGCCTGGGTGGCTGCAGCGGGGGTGGCGTGCAGCGTTACAGAGGCACTGGGCGAGGATCTGCTAGTACAGGTGCTCCGGTGCTGCCGGGATCATGATCAAGAGGCGCTTCGACATATCTCAGAGAACACTGTGAGCGACCTTGAAATAATGCGGGATATTGGGGCGACAGCGATAGGACGGTTAGTGAAGGAGTGTGTACCGCTGCAGGAGAAGGCCACCATGAATCGTTTGTGTAAGATGGTTCTCTCCACCGAGGAGTGCAAGCTCCTATCATCATGGTCATCGGCCTACTTGTCGGGCGCTGCCCAGGGCAGTTATGCGTGATGGAGGTAGGGAGGTGCGGGGCAGTAAGATACATAAAGTTCGATGCTGCTCATAGGAGAGACTGACAGTATGGCCGAAGTGCCAGATGTCACTCCATGCATCACCCTGACGGCCAGATGAAACAACAATACTCATTGTAACGGGTAACTGTGCAGGGGAATATCATCGACGAAGGGTTGTTGCCCTTTTTTATCATTCCAAGGCGTTACGCTCTTTTCTTCCTACTTCGATTTTGCATCATTGCAGAAGGTAATGAAAGGAAGCTGGCACCGCTCATGCCCTTAGCGCGCAGCGGCTGCTCAGCCCGTGCCCACAAAGCAAGCAGCACAACCCGAGCACACAGCTAGGGCATCATTTCTGTGGAATATTGAAGTGCCCAGAATGGCATGTCCCGCCGATATCTGGGAGGGATGTAGTAGAAGAGTGCTGGCTGCTACACAGCACCCGCGGTTGTCTGTACGGCGGTTCGTTGTGCCTTGGGTGCGTCCTGCGTTTTGGGTTTGTATGCCGGGGGAGTCACAATGAAATACGAAGATACACACCAAGTCGAGCGGGTGGGTGAAAATGCGCAACACCCTTGGTGTTGGTATGTTCTATGTGGACGTAGAATGAAGGGACGGGTGCGCAAGTCGTCGTCTTCGTCTCTTCTCGTACCTTTGTGAGCTGCCCGCTGAACCTGCTGCGTCAGGCCGCTTCTGCGACACGATCGGCTGGGGGTACCTCTAGGTTGTGTGCCTGTATGGCCCGATGTGGTAGGTGGGGGAAACCAGACCTTGAGGGGGTGAGGGGGTGAATGCTTCGACTAGGCTAGTGCGATGCCTGGGACCCACTACTGTTTTCCTATAGTCACTCTGAAATGTGATCGTTCTCCGCTTTACTTTCTTTATTGCCCATGTAACGGACTCGGGCCGCCTTGTTCCCGCCGCTGCTGAAGAGGCTATCCTCCCACACCCTCAGAGGGTAGCTCATGTATGCGGTGACGCGTCTCGACTCACGGCAAAAACCCAAAGACTCAGCGAGCGGTAAGTCGACTCGGTTGCAGCGAGGGCTCCCTAGGTTGCCCGCTGTGACATCCCACACACTAGGTAGACAAGCAGGTAGTTTCGTGAGCGGTGGGACCACGCTATCCGGCCATGATGGTGAACGATGGGGTGATGATGTTGCCGCGAGCATGTGCAGCGCAGAGTCTGACGTAGTGCTTCACCGTACGTATGCGGTGAAGATAAAGCGGGCTGTGCGGCGACAGATGCAGGCTCGTCGAGCGTTGCTGGCCGAGGAGCACAATGAATACGATCAACTGCTCCGGATGCACGCGTCCATCTGTGAGGCCATGAATGTATTTTCTGTGCTACAGGCTCAATCGGTTGCAGCATCGCAGCGAAGGGACCGCGCAGAGCACGAGTGGCGCACGAGATTGTTAGCCGATCGTGTACACCAGCTCTCTGCACAAGAGCGTGAGGCGAGGGTTGCACTTCAGCAACGAGAGGATGCTGTGCGTCGTACACGTGTTCATCTCTTCCAGGTGGATGATGCGCCGCTGTTATGGCGGAACGCGTTCAGTCGTCTCACCGAAGCTGAGAGTATCCGGAGGATGTTCCTATGCCGTTGCGAGATGGAGGCGGCATTTGCGCTGGGGATTGACGGCTACGAGCCACTGTCGTCAGAGGCGTTGACCTGTCAAAGAGACAAGTTGGATCTCATGTCGCAGAACAGATGCCCTTTCCACTCTGCCGTTGACTGCCCCCTCGTACCGATGAGTGTTGTGGAACACCTGATCTACCATAATTCCCCTCAGCGGGAGGGTGAGCGGCCGTTACGGTTAAAGGGAGCGTGTTCCCAGCCCAGGAACCCGCAAACAGCCGCCATTTGTGCCAGCTGTCCGCAGGTGATCGGGGAGGGATCTGGGGTGCGCGCGCCAGCGACCACGATACGAACACGGGAGGCGACTCGCGTTACGCGTTCCGAGTATCCCACGACAGCCCAACAGGGCGTTCTCAGTCGTATGGCAGAGGTCTCCGTGGCTACCACCTTGTGCAAAGCTCACCTGATGTACTCCACCAAACCTCCCTGATACGCTGGGGGCTCGCTTGATTCTCTTGTTCTTCTTTTCACATTCGTGTGACGGAATGCCATGCGTGTGGGTGCATGTATTAGTGTGCGCACTTCCTCTCATTTTGGATGAAACGCGCAGGGATGGTGGGCGGTATGACGTCACAGCCGACCGCGTGTGTGCAGCTGGCATAGCATTGACTGCCACATTGTTCTGTCGTTTTCGGCCTCTCTCCAGAGTGGCGTTAGCACCTGGATGAGACCTTCCTTGCTCGCTGGATGGGGGAGGAGGAGATTCTCTCATGTAAAGACGTTTCACTTCTACTGCAACCGTCACACAGAGGTTGTTGATTTCTCTCCGTGTTGCGGCTTGTGGCTGGGCACATGAAAGAACGTTTGGTGATACTGCTGGCCTGTGGGTGGGCGAGGCGGTGCCCGTGTAAAACTGAGTTCGGGGCGTGGCCGAGGATGCGGATGCTCAGCTTCGAAAGATCCTCCATCACGGATACATTGGGCCATTTTTCCTTTTTGCGTCCTTCAAAGGCATAGACCTCACAGTCTTTGTGCACATCATTGGAAGGTTTCTGATGGCGGAAGGTGGTGCAGGGTGTGTTCATGAAGAAGATATGCACAACTTTCTGGCAGAGCTTGCTAGACTACACGCTGCTGCGCGGGAGCGGCAGGGCCAACTAGACCGCCTGGCGAAAGAAACTGTATGCTTAAACCAAGCGGTGCAAGATGCGTCGGGGAAGCTACTTGAAGCGCAGTGCAGGCGTTGCAGGTGCGAGGCAGATACTCTGCAAGTTCGTTTAGAGCTGACATCGGTTCGCAAAGACATTCAGGCAGCCAAGGAAGCAATTCGACATGCCTACGCGCAGCGAGAGGAGTTTCGACATAAGGAGCAGGAACTGAAAGAGTTTGCAGCGGTGGTGCAGGCATTCGTCCCACCAGGTCAGCAGGGTACTGGCAATGCCATCGTTACGTCCTTTCGGCCGGGTTCAGCCGGTACTCAGGAGTCTCAGGCAGGTGTTTTGCTTGCGCTGATGGTGGGACGTCGAAGTCTGCCTTCTCCTCCGACAATTATGGTGCAGCTCACCTCGGCAGTAGAACACCTACGGAATCTGTGGGGCAATGTACACCCCAAACCGAGTGACAATGATGAGCCTGACGGCATCGGAAGTTATGTGCTGAATATTATGGAGGACCCTCTCATGCCCTTCGCGTGTCGTCTTACTTTTCTTGAGAAGCAAGTGCTACAGTACATGACAAGTTCGTGAAGCGCCGCCGTTCATGACAGGTTCTGCGTGGGAAGGCTCTCTAAAGTCGCGGGGGGTACTTTGCTTTACCGCTGACTAAAGATGAGCGCCTTCAGCATTTTTTCTACTAGTCACCCCACCCCCCGTCTTCCACTTCATTTCCTTACTGCTGTGAATTGTTTTCCAGCGGCTTTATTGCTTCCTTTGTTTGTCTTTTATTTGTTACCCCTTATTTTTGCTTCAGTGCAGAGCACCTTCACTGCTACCTTTTGATTCTGCTTGTCCAGTGGGGATGTGGGCTCCCCTACGCCTCGCTCGCCGATGATGGCGTACATGTGGTCGGCGTCTTGCGTACGGCAGGGCGAGCTGCACGATCTCTGACGGCATCCCAGTTGTACAGTCGTCATTCTGCTTCTCTGCTCTTGTGGGACCTCATCGATGGCGTCTACTGTCCTTCTTCTCGCACTTTCCTGTACTGCAGCTTTGGCTTCATTCAGTGTCTCACAGCGTTGTGAACTGTGAGTCGGCACCTACGGTGTTGCTTGACGTCCCGTGAGAATTTATCGTTCTCTGCCAGCCGTTGCCCAATAGCCGACGGACTGCTGGGAGACACGTACATGACATTTCCAGCAAAATGCCTAGGCCCTCGAGTCGTCTCTTCATGAAAGCCGAGGTACTTTCGGGTGTGGCTCTCAGTAAGGCCATCAAGTCTCGCATTCGCCAGGAGACCGGCTTGCTTCCCCGGGAGCCCTATCTTGTCGTGGTGTTGGTCGGCTCGCAACAAGATTCCGTGCGATATGTGGAACGCAAGCGAAAGGCATCTGAGGCGTGTGGCATTCGTTTTGAATTGGTTACGCTGCCAGAGACGATCAGCCAACAGCAGCTCCACAAGGAGCTTGCGGACGCCAATAACAACCCTGGTGTGGATGGCGTGCTTCTGCAGCTTCCCCTTCCGCCGCACCTCCGCGTTAGGCCGGCCTTATTCCACATTCATCCCTGCAAAGATGTGGATGGACTGCACCCCCTCAACGCTGGAAACCTCTTTTTGCAGTATCAAAATCCACTGGACCCCGCTGTATTAAACGTGGCGGCGGGTGGCTTGTCTGCTTCGCCAACGCAAGCGGTGGGCACCACCGTGGGAGGCTGCGCCGCCGATGTGGATTATGTGCCGCGGCGTTCTCATGAGAATAACTTCTTTGTCCCATGTACGGCTCTTGCCGTCCGCTCTCTCTTGTTTTCTTACCTCGGCAGGACGTATGGGTCACCTTCCTTCTTCCCCCCGTCCGGTGTCAAACCGGCTCCATCGCAGTGGCCTCGCGGGATGCACGCCGTCATCGTGAATAAAAGCATGGTGGTGGGGATACCTACACTGGCATTGTTGCTGAAGGAAAGTAACTTTATGGTGACTACATGCGGTCGAAGTAACTCCCTGGAGGATCTGCGTCGCATGACACGAACGGCTGATGTGATCATCTCTGCTTATGGTAAGGCGAACGTGTTTACAGCGGATGATGTGAAGGAGGGGGCGGTGGCTATTGATGTAGCCATTAATGAGACTGACGCAGAGGCCCGCCACACTACATGCTCTGAGGACGAGTGCCAGCACTTTGGCTGTTGCTGTTCTTCTCCTAAGCTCAAGAGCCAGAGGCGCAAGGTGTGCGGAGATATCGATGTGGAATCAGTTGGCCGTGTTGCAGCCGCCATCACTCCCACCCCAGGTGGGGTTGGTCCGCTGACCGTCGCGTATCTCATGCAGAACACTCTCAAAGCCTATCACATGCGAAACAAGAACCATCTCTACTACAACAGCATCTACCACCCTTTTCTGAATATGTACACCGCGATGCCGGTTAGAGAAACCGTTAGCCGTGCAGGTGTGGGTCTGGACAGGGGTTCACCATCTCCTTGGCCTCGGGATGTTCCCGGTGCGAAGGAAGGACAGCCTGCACGTTCAGACTCCAAGAGCATTTGTGATGCAAAATCCCATGAACAGGACGTCACAGAGGATGATGAAGAAGCTGATAACAGTAGTTACGATGTGTAGGGAGTGGAAGCCACCGATTTTGTAATGCAACTCTCCCACAATGGGGGCGGGGATGCAGTACGGTGTGGGCTCTTTCGTTAGAAGGTAACGCAAGCATGTGGATTTGATACAGTATCTTCAGGCGATGGACGTGCTGGGTGGCGACCCCCCTCCCCCCCTGGTAAGGTGGTGGGCATCACCAATGGGGGCCGCACTGTGTGAATGTGTGTAGGCCCTCTGGGTACATGTACCTCGACCAGTGACCGTTGAGGTGCTGGCTCGACGGAGTCCTCTCCTTTGCACCGCCGTACGGTGGCTCCCTGTGCTGTCTGTGTGATGGCTTCTAATTCATGTCCCCCAGTTGTGGCTGCTTTTGGTTTTGTGGTGTGTGTGATTGCTGAGTAGCCCCTTTCACATCAAACGATAGTGGAGGGCATCGCTCTCCTTCTACTGAGTGAGAATCCTAGAGGCTACTCTTCATACTACAGCAAGGGGGGAGGGAAGAACTCGTCGTGCGCAACATTTGTGGCGTGCGCATGTTGTGCTTGATGTTGCTCTGCTCAACATACTTGCTTTCTGTTGTCTACCAGAGCAATGCACTACATACTGGAGCGGGTGGTGTGGGTGACGGACAAGAGCAGAGAGAGTGCCCCAACAACAGCAGAGAATGAGCTGTTTCGGTATCTTTTTTCTTTGTTATCTGTTTCTGTGCTTGTCGAGACGTACGACATGCGTGGCACTGGTGTGCGTTGTTGCAGCTATTGTTTCTCATTCACAAGAGCCGTGTAGAGAGCGGCATAATGACGTTCCGGGTGTCACACCGCTGCCGCTGCAGGTATTTTCTACTTAACAATACGCTGTTTTTCCCCCTGCTCCTCTCATTGCATATGTTTGGCGACATGCAGGCGTTTGCGTGCTAGGTTTTAGCTGTCACGTGTGGTGATAAAGTGCTACAGGTGGCGCCGACATCATTGCAAAGGATACTATACATCTCCCTCTTTGGCCCTCGCAAGATAGTAACGAAGGGGTGGGGGGGGAGGGGTAGGCCTTCTTGTTGGCGTACGGAAGGTCTTGCTCG
>JAIZPF010000069.1:63300-73654 GCA_020509355.1 Blechomonas ayalai | reverse complement strand
GCCGTGCAGGAGTCTCCAGAGCCGGTTGCCCAGACTAACGAACAATCAGGAAATACCAAGCCGACGATGCCTGTCGGCGGGACGGCGACGGAGGTATACACTCAACTGCAGGCTCTTGTGGCCGAGGATGGGAATAAAATTAACGATTATGTCTCGCAGACCCTCGAGTTGATGCAGGTCGCAGAGACCCCCGCCACGCCGCTGCTCCTACGCGTCCGAGTCTTGGAATTGATCGGCCGAAACGTGGAGCACTTACGTGACAACACTGCGCTCAAGAAGATTGTAACTTCTCTTGTCAAGATTATTGGGGGAGAGGACAGCACCCCGCAGCTGCTCATCCCCACGGTGCAGTGTTTCACTGGACTTGGCCCTGTTTCCATGCTGGACAAGCGGTGGGAGTACCTTTCCCGGGAGGGGTCCGACGTTCTCATGCAAGTCATGCTGGACAAGGAAGCGTTCCATGTGAGTGTGCGGGATGCGGCGAGCAAGGCACTAGACGCATTGACGCGAAGTGCCTTTCGCTCTGTCGTTACGAAGCTCATTCACTGGGTAAGCAACGACCGCGAGGAGGACGACGAGGAGCAGTTGGCGAAAGAGCGTCGCCTGGCGATGACTCGTCTCACCCAAGTGGCGTTTGCCCCCTCCCTCCGATCTCACTGGACACCGGAAACGCAGGAAGCCATGCTCGCCCTTATCCAACGCGTCCTGCCCATCGTCGACGCGCGCGAGTTCTCTCAGCTCGCACGCGTGGCAGCGCACCTCTCGTCATCCAGCGAGCGGAAAGGTGTCCCGCTGCTGGAGGCGTTCCTCTCAGCTAATAAACTGACCAGCTGTCAAAACTTGGAGTCACTGGCAATCCTCGGTCGTTTTGTTCCTGCTGAGATAGGATATGATGGCGCCATCCTTGCCCTTGAGGAGGCTGGCCTCCTTAACAGTGCGATCGACGGAGAGACAGAGCACGGTATGTGGGTAGCGCGTGTGTTACTGCTGGCAACACGTTGGGCAACCGTTGAGGGGGCCGCCAAGGTGTTCCCATTCATCTTCCAACAGCTAGAGCATCTCACCGTCGACGGGACTCAGCTCCCAGGCAATCTCACCACCCTTGAGGCGCTACTGTTTGCTACCGTCGCCGTGGGGCCAAAGAAGTCTGTGGAGGTGCTGCACAAATTGAATGAGGATCGTCTCAACACAATGATGTCCACGGTGCACCAGACTGTGTCGGCACTCGAGCCAGAGGCTATCTTTGCTGTCAAGAAGCTGATGCAGAAAGGAACTGCCGGCACACCTGATGCAGAGATGCTGATGTGTCTGCACAATGTCAAGGTGATCACCGGCTCCTTCGCCGCCAAGCACCTGCCAATGGGCGAGCTGAAGGAGAGTTGGGCAGGTCGCCATTCGCTGCCCTCCATGAAACGGGATCGCGATGATGTCAAGCGAGGCACACACCCGCCCCTGCCGGGTGGTGCCAAACCGACTCACACAAAACCCAGTGGCGGCCATCGAAGGAAGGTACAACGCACACACAGCCGTGGCAGTCGCAGCTGACGCCCGTGCTGGAAGGGCAGGACGCTGATAGTAGCACGCAAAAAGCCCTTTACTACACCTGTACCGTTGTTTGGCTCCTTGCGCGCGAGAGGAGGGGAGGGGATAGGTGGATAGGCGGGAATTCCTTTTATTTTTGCTTGGCGCGCACGGAAAGTAGCCCTCATTACTGAACCGGAAGCCACTCCCCTTTCGTACCCTTTTATCTTTGCGGGGGAGGGGCTTTGACCGGGGATGGTAGAGATGTTTCGGCGAGGAAGTTGGAAGGTGCTACCCTTCCCGTACGACTATCAAGCAAACAAGTCTTCAGGTGTGGGCGAACGAACACGGCCTCTCTCAATACACCTTTGTCCCTTTGGATTGCTGCTTGACGACTTGTTGCGAAGCTGAATAAACTAGGTATAGAAGGGGAAGGGGCGCCTTAAGGCGCGAGGGGTGGGCGAGAAGGGAGTGGGGGTGGGGGAAGAGGTTACCGGTTCTGTGTTGAGACCAACGTGTGCATTCCTCGTACCTTTCTACAGGTGCAACTGGCGGCCATGCGGTGCACAGCCGCCTTGTTCGTACATGTGCGCACACATCTTATCGACTGAGGTATCGCCACACCTTTTTTCTCCTCTCACTGTATGCAACAAACATCACCCCATCACAAATTCTGACCAACAAGCATCGTTGCCGTGCACACTCACCGAGCAGCGATGGCGGCCAAGCGAGAAGACATTGTCTCGCCTCTGCAGAGTAGCACGCCAACCACGCCAGGTGACACAACTGGTGTTTTTCGTAGCGGTACGGCAGCGCTAGCCAGCGGCGCGTTTCAAGCGGTGCTCTTCAATCCCATCGACAGGGCGCTCTACGTGCGGGTCAAATTCCGCCGCGAGCGCTTCCTCGATCGACGCAATTTTCATCGGCCATTTCAGGGTTTCATGAATGCCGCCGTCTACCGAACGCTTGTGGGTGCGTCGTACATATTCTGGCAAGACCTGGCCAAGTCCTTTATCCGTACCTTTCTTCCCACTTGGCTCCACTCGGAGTCGTCGCCGGCACTGAATTCGATGCTGATGGGCACGCTCGCTGGCTTTATGAACGGCCTCGCACTGAACTCGATGCAGTCTGTGAAGTTCACGATGTGGAACTCCCCGACTCGGGGGGTAACCTTTTGGGGGACAGCAGGCAACATGTATCGACAGGGCGGCGTTCGAATCTTCTTCAGAGGGTGCGTGACGACGGTGGTTCGAGACACTGTCTTCGGGGTCGTATACGAGACGACGCGACACATGCTGGCTTGGAAAGCCTTTTTCGACCGCACGGTGCTGGCTCTCGAGACACGTGTCCGAGGGCGACAGAATACGGTGTGTGCCGTGAAGGGCAAACGTACTGGCGTGAGCGAGCCCGAGGATCTTGACGCAACCCCGCCCGGTGCCGCCAGCTTATCTTTGCCGGCCATTGACTCGAAAGTCCCTCCAGCAAGGTCACACCAGTCGACGGCAGAGGTAGTAGAAGTGGACTCATCTGGCGTGAGGTGCGACTCCTGCTACTTTATTTCCAATATGTTTGCCGCTATAGCCGCGTCGATAATGAGCTCTCCTTTCAATTACGTGCGTTCCATTGTGTACGGCACCCCAACTGGCGCTATCCCTCTCAGCTACGGCGCATTGCTACGATCCTTCTTCACCCAGGTGACCTTCACATACCGTAATGGAATGAGCTACACGGCACATCTTGCTATGCCCGAGCTCTCCGTCGCGGAGCATGGCCCTGCCATTCCACCCTCTTCGCTTGACACGTCGACTAGTGCGCGTGGAAGCACCGGCGAAGCCACCGGTAGCGGAAGGAAGCTCTTCCCGCGCAACCGACTGCCCGCGCGGTGGAATACACGCCGCTGCCATCCCATCGCGGCGTGGCGTTGGGCCAACAGTCGCCTCAATATCGGCTGGGGCTCTCTCCGAGTGGGACTTGGAATGGCGATCGGCCAGAGTCTCTTTCACTTCGCCCAGGACCTGCTGCGTTGACAAGTGGAGGGGTATTGGCTTGTGGCCGTCCGTGGATGAAACGATAACCATTTTTACTTATTCCCCTTGATGGGGGGCTGTGAGACAGGAGAAAATCTGTGTCTTCCACATGTGATGGATTGGTGACGGGAGGTACTCCCTCCTACATGTCTGGTAGGGGCTGGTCTTGGCCTCAGCTTTGTGGACGCACGCGACGGAAGGTTCACTCATGGTGATCGAACGATGGCTTGGATGGCAGTACGTGCTCTAAAGAGGTACGCTCTACATACTTCTGGTGTTTCTTTGTAAAAATGAAATTGACTTGCTCATGTATGCAAATGCCGAGCGTGAACACGGGAAGTGTTCAGCACCAGTGAGTTTCATTTTCATCCTCTTTGGTCGTTTGGTAGAGAGACAGCAAGACGAGTAAGAACACGGCACGATCTTTTTTCTTTCCTTTATTGCTGTTGCTCCTCATGCTCTCTTTGATTAAAGCGCGGCTGTCTTTCTTCCAGGCGGTAGATCTGCTTCTCTTCGCAGGGGAGCAGGGCTGCTAGCAGGAGGTGAGGGCAGTCATAGACTTCACAGCAGCCGGTGGTGGGCAGTGGGGGGAGATGTCTATCCCCTGGAAGACACAGATAGGCCGCATGCGAAGGCAAGGGGGGAAGGGTGCGCCATGCTGCACCTCGTGTCGTGCGCCATACATGTTGGCTACCCACCAGAGGTGGGCGATGATGAGGGTATCGCGCTACTGGAGGAGCTGTTTCACGCCATCCACTGTGCCCACCGGTGGCTCATCGTTTTTGTTCACACGCCGCACCACGACCTCCTGTATGGCACGCTCGCAAGTAATTGAGAACGCTGTCACCGAAATCCGCACCGTGCTGCGCCGGCTCGGTCCGCTGCCGATATCGAAGTTATCGGGCCATCTCACCGATGATACGCTCGAGGCGGCATCAGCATGCGATGGTGGCGTAGCAGGTCTGTGTCGTACCACGAGTGACACATTCCTTGTGGTAACACTACCGGACAATGCAGGTATCCATGTGGTGATGGTAAAGGAGAACTACTCGCGCATTCCCGCTCTCGATCGCCATGCCGTGTCACTCATTACAGCTGTGCTGGCCGTCGCCACCCACCAAGGACGTGTGCAGTGTGGGGAGCGGGTGTTGCCGTCCGTTCCCACTGTGCCAGAGCTGTTTGACTTTCTGCCCCTCCGTGATCGACAGGCTCTTCGGCACGCCGTCAAACTTGACCGCTTTCTGAGAGCGTATGCTAATCTCTTTCATATTGACGGCCTTGGGAAGGTAAGACTGGCGTCTCCCATAAAGGGCCCGGGTCCTGGCACCGCGTTGGCGAAGCACGGTAACGCTGTGATATCCGACTTGTTACAGCAAGAACAAGAGCAGAACCCCCGTATTGCAAAGTTAAAGAGGGTGCTGTGTGGCACTACCCCGCAGACGTTCTTCGTACCTCTCACCCACATACTGGAGCAGCGCTCTGTGCAGATGGTGTTTGAACCTCAGCCGCCGCTCTCGTTGGTCATGACAGCGCTACAGGAACTACCGAAGGGATTTGTCGATGTTCGCTGCTTTGGGTCTTCCCTGCAGGATGTGTACATTCGTCTTCTGAGCCCACCACAAGTGGAACTCGGCGCAACAGAGTCCAATGCCGAGGAGCTTGCCGAGCGTTACAGTGTTAGTGTCCTTGGCGAGCGTGTCGTGATGGAGATCAACACATACATCAAGGCGAGCTACCTACACCGCCAACGCTTTGCAAAGGGTGTCTGTATGACCGATCTGCACGAGGTACTTACACCCTCACTGATGGCAGATTTGTACCAGCTTTACCCAACTACCAGAGAGAGCCCTGCACAAGCGGGGCGGGGCGAGCAGGAAGTGGCCGAGTTACAGGAGAAAGACACCCGTGTGCTGATACTTCTCTTTGATCGACTGCGGCACGTGTTTGACGTCAACCTTTCCATCATGGCCGTACGGCCGTGGAGCGTGCTGCCAGCGGAGGATCAGCCAAGCAGTCTCACTACGGAGACGACCCCCCTGCCGCTTGTTCTGAAGTCCGCGCAGTTAGTTCTTGCTGAGGCACCCCTCTCGACGGTGGAGCTCTTCCGGCAGCTTCCCAGACGTCAGCGTCAGCAGCTACTCGCGACATATGTCAGCGCTGGTCGGTACGGGTCTTTCTCCGTTACGGAGGCGGCACTACAGGATGCAACTCTGGACGAGATGACCAAGGCGATGCGTGCCTTTCTCGCCCAACACTCCCTCTTTTTCTTCTACCGTGGCGACATGGTATACACGCCGATGCTGGCAGCGAGTGAGGCGACACCACGACTCTCACGGGGGCAGCGTCACCGCCACAGATATAGCGATTTGGAAAAGGCAGAACTGCTGCGCAAGGCCCTTCCAGCGAGTCAGCCGGTGGATTGGTCTTCCTTCATTGGCCACCACAGCGTGAAGGATCTCCCGTTTGATGTCCGCGAGTTACGTCAAGACTTCTTTAACCGTCACAGCGGTTACATGCTTCTCTATGAACCTTTCTGCTCGTCGCGTATCGTGATTGGGCGAGCGGATACCCCGCCGCCGTCCCAGGACTTACTGCAGCCCCGCTTTAATTCCATTGAGGCAGTAGTGAAATTTTTGGCCCTGTACTCCATTGGCGGCGCAATGGAGGGGTCGATAATGAATAGCCTCTCTAAGGACGGACGGGCCTTTATGAAGCGCATCGGCACCTTTGCGGACTTGGCCGAGCAGTTGCCGATGTGGTTTGAGGTGAAGCGAAGTGCGCTGAACACGGAGAGCACGATGATTACCTACATCGGCACCACCGTTCCGGAACCGAGACCAGAGGCATTACCGAAGCTGAGGATGAGAGTGAACGATGCCTCTCTGGCGCAGGAGGAGGATAAGTGGCACTCCGACTGGGACGAATCGCCGGAGGATGAGCCGCGAAGTGGCACTGGGGCGAAGCAGGAGAACGCGTAGAGTGGAATGATACCCCGCTCTTTCTTGCTGTTCCCATGGCAGACAGGTGTCTCGTAGGGCTGCAGAACCACCACCGTCCGCACAGTCTGCCACGGTTGGCAAGATTGTGAAGTTGTGGTAAATTCTTTATCGAGCGTAATCCCACTGATGGCTTGTTGGGCGTGTCCCTAGAGGGTTGGATGCGCCTCTCTACTTGACTCCTCTTCTTATTCGCGTTGTCTGTGTGTGTGTGTGTGACATCCCAGACGTGCCTTTCTTTTTCCTTTCGTTTTCTTCGTACTGCGAAACAGAGCTGCTTCCTGCGTTTTTAGTGCGATGCGGCGCTCGATGTTCTACATGGGCCGACACTTTACCCGTCGCCACCTGAATGCTTGCCACAGTCCACTGATGAGTGGCTATATTCGACTCACCGCTTTTTCGTTTACGACGCAGGGTCTTGCGGCCTCCCCACTGCTGTCCACGGTGCGGCTTGCCCACTCATCATCGACAGGCTCCCTCTTACCCTCAGCGGCCGGCAGTGAGGGTGCCATTTGCCAGCTGCTCTCCGTCATGGTGGCCCAGGGTACCCCTGTGTCAGTTCTGGCGAATATTTTGTGCCTCCAAAATATATCAACCTGTGCTGTTGCATGGGAAAGAGTATGTGGGCCAGTTCTGTCGCCTGTCATGCAGCGATGGGCAAGATGACGGTGGGGCCGCGCGCTGGCGTTCCTACACAAACGGTAAGGCGGGTAGACACAGGGGCAAGGGCGGCGGATGGTGGCGTAGTCATGGGCGATAACGCTGGAAACACACGCACACACACCGTGGTGCGTTTTGCACACCGCCCAGCTAACACCAGGTATCGTGCCAAGGCAATTGCATCTATTCCACTTCGGTGTTGCGTGTATAACGGGTCGACTGTACCGAATAGCTGCTCTTTCATCCAACGAGCAGCACAAGCGTGTGCTCTTGAAGGGGAGTTAACACAACAGGCAGGGAGATACGCTATCGATGAATGTGAGGGTGGAGGGGTTGGGTTGTTTGGTAGTGGCAGGTTGCTTCACAGTAACATCCCGGCTTCGTGTGGATGCGTGGGTGATGAATTTTCTAATAGCAAATTATTTGTCGGGTGGTGGAACGGTCGAAGGCGGTACCCTTTGTGACGCGAGGGACGACGCGAGAGAGATAATGCGGCGGGTTAGCCTGTCGTCACACGCGTTCACCCCATACTGAGCATGAGAGGCATGCGCCCCCTCAGGTGGGGTTGGAGTTGCTTCTCCAGTGCAACAACATAAATGACGAGGAAAATCGTACCGGATGTGTGTGGGTGTGTGGAGCGAGTGAGGGTGCTGATGACTGGAGGGGGGATACGAAGTCCTCCTTACGGTTGCCTCTTTCTGCCTTTCTCACTCACACACACCCGCGCAAAATGGTAAGTTAAATATGTGGAGTATAGCTTCTGAACTTGGACGTTGTATTTTGATTTACCAATCCACGAAGCCCCCTATACGTGATCCTTCTATTGTTTCTTCCTTCTGAATAAGCATGAGCTGCAGGACAAGTTAGGGTTAGGGAGTAAAATTCACCACCATGAATCTTGCTCTTAAACAGGAGTCTTATCGTATTGAGTCGATGATGGGAAATTTACGTGATGAATGCTTTAACCTTTGCTGCTCCGACCTGTCCAGCAATGAGCTGAGCGTTGATGAGGTCCACTGCATCGATCGCTGCTCCTGGCGTTACCTGCGCACTTACAAGATAATTACCAACGCCGTGGATCGGCACAGTGTCAAAGATAAGGGTAAATTAATATAGGCCGCAGGTGACGGCCTTGCAAGGCCGTGGCACGGACGGAAGAAACAAGTGTCTGTACTTGTGAAATCGACTGCACTGTGGATGACATTGCGGGGCCCTGCTGCACTGTTTGCAGTCGTTTTCTTTTTCCCGACTCTCTGAAACATTGGGGAGGGTTGTGGGCGCGTCTTGTGACGGCGTGCTGCAGAGAGTGGCGATTGTATGCGTGCGGAGTGTCTTAGTCTACCACGGAAAAGGCTTGTACTTGCATGCCCTGAAGCTCAGGTGTCAATCCCCATTGCTTGCTTCGCCTGGAGACACGTGCTCCTTGCTTACCCTTTAAATGTGCCGAGGGATGGGCACTCCACTACCTCTCCCCCCACCCACATCCCCGTAGCACTGCGAAGGAAAAAATGGGGGTAGGCGGTGCTAACATGATTGGCGGTGGATACAGCAGTGGCTAGCGTGTGACTGGAATCCGACCCAGGCTCCACCGCCCGCTCTGCACAAGGGACCCTTGCTGGAGGTGTGTGCATGGCACATGGGCAGCAGCTTCATTCGCCCTATTGTCATTCCTTTTCAGAGATATTTCTTGCTCCCTTTTTCCACTCTCTGTTGCAAACGAAAAACAACAACACGGCATATGTAAAGCTACGCCCTCCTGACGGGTTCTCTTCATCTACCTTTGCTGCCCGCATTTGAAGCACACGATTGTGACAAGAAGCCAGATAAACATAGCGATCGTTCCTATGACAATGCGGCTGCTCACATTGCTAGCACTCATCAGTGTGTTGGTAATCGGTGTGGTGTACGCCGCTGGAGATGACGGCGAGATGGAAGACAGCACAAACTGGGAAGGGGGCCGTCACGCCCCCCCTTCCCTGTGCCGCGCTATCTTTCCCAACGCGTCGACCAACGTACACCCTTCCCTTCCTGCTGGCTCCAAGGCGACGACTGTTATCGCTTACAAGAACAACATTGGCACTCACACCCATACGGTCATCCTTGTAGCCGCTTACCTTCAGCCCAAGAACAGGTTCGGCATGGTGCTGCAGAACTTTTCGGTGGTTCGCCAAGCTCGCGTGGTACAACCGCAGGAGACGGTCACATTCTTATACACCTTCACTCCCGACGCGCATTTTGAGCCTGGCGAGTACAACCTCGTGGTTGGCCTTCACTACCACGATGACGCCACCAACTTGACGTACTTCCATGCAGCATTTAACAGCACCGTGAGCATCCAGGAGTCTCTCAGCACTGATCCCCGCACCATCCTTACCTATCTCGTCCTTCTAAGTATCTGCTTCTTCCTCGGCTATTTTGCAGCCAGCAAATTTGGAATTGTGAAGTTTACGAAGAAAATGCTGTTGTCTCGCAAGAAGACAGCCCAGCAGCGTCATGTAGAGGTGGGTACCAGTGGGCAAGGCTATGATCCCGACTATGTAAGTCCTGAGCACCACCGCTTCCGGGAGGCACTGCTTCGCAATACTTCCGCCTCTCCAAATAAGCGGAAGTAGGGTTCTTTAGTGAGGTGGGGGAGGGAGACGGCCGGACTACAGCCGCAACACAGAGCGCGCACCTACACACACACACACACACACACACACACACTGTAATGAATGGCGTGTGCAGCCTGCGCGCTGCCATGCTGCTGGTGTTTAGTGTGGTGAGGCTTATGCTGCCTGTTTTGAGAGATACTTGCGACGGTGAGAGTCACTGCGTTAACGTTCTGTTTTTCCCCAGAGGGCTCCATACAAATACCGTTATATCTGTATAATACCATGGCTGGTGTCTCTACTAGTTGAATTACGATCATAATATAGGGGGCGGGCTTCTTGCACTTCGTTGGGCATGTTGCCATGGTTTCCTGATCGGTATGGACAGTATGGACTGAGATGTGGTTGCAGATCGTGACGTACAAGCAGATTGCTTTTTCAGCCCCCAGCCGCATGCTCGGTGGGCCATTGCCGGTGAGTGGCATGGAGTATCGCAATGTGTTGAGTGAAGGAAACCCCCCATCATCTGTCCTTTCCCCACAAGTATCTCATAATAGCT
>JAIZPF010000069.1:47525-63290 GCA_020509355.1 Blechomonas ayalai | reverse complement strand
GGGGGGGGGCCGGCTTGATCCCTCCCCCGCCTCCTCCCTTGCAAAGAGTCCTGGCCACTATACTAGCCCGGTGGTGTGTGGCGTATTTGTGTGAGCGTGTGTGGCGCAGTCGGCCAGGGCCGCTTTAGCGTCGAATGAAGGGGTGTGGATGTGTGTGCGTGTGTGTGCATCAGTGTGACGAAAGCCATGGCGTTGTGTGTTGTGCCACCTTTCTTGCGCAGCGTTTGTGCGTCTCATTACTCCATTCCGCCTTGTGTTGCATTTGGCAGCATCGATAATGGGCTTTTTTTTTCAGTGAAGGATGCTGGGCTGTCGGCGTGTATGTGTAGGCGGGTGGGCAGAGTTAGAGAAGTAAAAAAAGAGATAATCATTACAGGATTAAGTGTGAGGAACGTGTGTGTAGCTCTTGATATTGGAGAGAAACAATCGACGTTAATAGGTGCATCTGCCATGTGATAGCAACGGAGTGTGAAACAGGGGCAGCACAAGATGTAGGCCGTGAGTAGAGATGGCGATGAAGGGAGTAGTCTTATCTGTGCGGGGTTAGGGAAGCTTGTGTGCGCCTGTTCGATGGTTTCCCTCCTGTGTTTATAATTAGCATACTCAGGGCTACACAAGGCAACCGTCGGTGCGTGTCTCTGTGGTGGTACAAGCTGTACAACAAAACAAACGTGGAGGGGGTATGGTATGTGATGCGGGAGGGTACACCTGGCTTGGTGCTTTGAAGTGAGTGGTGGATGGCATGCACACTTACTGTTACCTTTTTTTTTTCTCTGTGGGTAGTTTCACTTGGTGTGTGGTTGCCCCGACCTGGTGTCTCTCACCATGGACAACCACTTTCCATGTCATCGGACACTGCCTGCGGGATGACCTACAGCCAACGCTGCTAGTGGTGACGGTAGCCAGATGCATGGTGGCACACAAAGTTCGGAGGCGCTATGGTGTGTCTCTGTCTCTCTAAGGCAGCATTCGTCTAATGGCCTCACATCTTAGTTATCCGGGTCGATGTCCTAACCTGCTGCTACGTGACCTCAGCTACTGCCACAGGAACGAATGCTACCAACCGCAGATCGGTGGAGTGTGGGCTGCTGAAGTGACCGTGAGCGCTACACGTCACTAGGTCCTGGACGAGGAGGTATCCGTGACATGTTACATGCTTCATCTCTGATCCTGCCTGCTTCCCTCATGGACATTGGCGAAGGACAAGAAACTGGATTCGTTGAGCAGGGTGCAACACAGTGTTGCTGCGGAGGCCCCCTTCTTATTCACTTACACATACTACCATCCACTCTGGGGCACCGCATGCCGCTGCACTGTAGAATGCCTGCCCCATGGAAAGGGAGAGGGGGTCGATGCGTGCTTAGCCATGTGACACCCTAGGCCATGAGTGTGGAGCGGTGTGACGACCCAAATTGTAGATTCTGCCCTTATCGCCACCCTAATGAGAGACACAGGATTGCTCAAAATGCCGAGATTCTTCAAGGACGATGACAATGGGGACGACTGCAGTTGCGGGTAATCTGGCTTTGGGTGCAAACGTTGTTGTTGTTGAGGATGGAACGGCTGATCTTCAACGCTTTGAGGTCCCGCGAGGCGTGCCCATGGTTTGCTTCTGATCCTTGGAGGCGTAAAAAGATGCCCCTATTTGAGTCTCTCGCAGTATGGAAATGGTGCCAGGCGGTGTGGACACGATTGCTTGTCCATTGCATGAAGCGCTTACTGCAGTAGTGCTTCCAGCTATCTGATATACTCTTCTCCTCTTGCACACCAGCGTTGATGCGGCGAGTGAGGGGGAGGGGGGCTGTCATGCTCGGATGGGGCATTCGCATATTTCTTTCTTCTACTTGGATCGAGGTGTTGGCAGCAAACCACCGATCCATCCCCGGCTTCCGTTGGCCATGTTATTCCTTCGTGCATGAGCTAATGGTGTGGCAATCTGTTATGGTTGGTGCGAGAGTGTGAAGGTCTCCTTGCGCTGAGGTACATTAAAGGCACCATGCATATCCAAATGGGGCATTCTCTCCCCCCTTTTCCCCGTGGGGAACGATGACATGTTTGGTACATGTACGCGTCTGCCTTGCTTGCAGTCTCCCCGTTGTCATGTGTGGTGAATGTACGTTTCTCTTCGACCCTCTCCCGTGCAACTGGTCGCATTGTGCGCCAAGAGGACTCTAGTTTTCCCCCCTTGCAACGCCTACGACCTTCCACCCTACCATTATCGCTTTACCCGCACACAGTGTCTGTACATCTGCCCTATGTCTGATACCCCTGTTCACCACAGCCTGCGCCGGACTTCGGAAGAGGCACATTCCACATCGCTTCCTCGTGCAGTGAATGCCAAAGTGTCAGATGCCCTTCTCACTCTGGGTGAAGTGGATCAAGTACAACTCCATTCGGTGACAACGGAGGGTGATGCAACGCAACCATCGGGGAATACCGACGCTGCAAACGACCCCGGAGAAAGCCCCACTGCCCTGGTGAAAGCCAGCAGTGCGTCTTCGGTGAGGTCACCAAGCGCACCCTCCGAGAGGGAGAAAGCGGAGTATCAGCATATTCTCAATCACGGCAAGAGGGCTCGCGAGGACACGCCAGGAGGGTCACCCTCTGTAGAGGATGGGAGCCCCAAGCGAGAGAATGAGGAGCCACAGGCCGAGAGAAAGAGCGTCGAGGTTCAGAGCATGGACGACGCGGCCATGCCTCGCTCTGGAATGGATGACAGCATGAGCGCAAGTAACGAGGCAGGGACACCTCTTCCCCTCCCGGAGCTATTGGCCAAGCCACCGATGCCAGCCGTCACAGAGACTCCCGTATCGGAAGAAATGCTGTAACAGAAAATAGGGTCAGGACGCGTCGCGTGCCTCCTGTCGGCTCGCCGAACGCTGAATGTGACAGACTCACACCATTCAGCGCAGCACTAAAAGGACGGAAAGAAGAGGGTTTCTTTCTTTTTATTTTTAATCTGATCAGGCATGGTTCGATCCCTACTACCCAGCAGTTTTTTCTTGCTTGCCTTTTTGTGACTGCTATTGCGATTATCTCTATTTGCTGAGCACTTATATTTGCACGGAGTGCTTATTATTTTTTTTAAAACTGAGCGGCCGCGCTGAATACACAGAGAGAGCCATGCTTGTGTGTCGTTTGTCCCCTCCCCGTCGAGGGTACGCTAGTTACGGCTTTGTATGGATGGAGGGTGGCATGCCTGATGTGGTGATGGCCTCTTCCTTGTGAACTGGGAAGGTGTTGGTGGTGGTTGACACCCTCACCGGAGCGGGAACCCTAATCGCTCAGATCTCACCATCCTTATGATGTCCTCCGCATAGAGCGTCATCCCCTTTCATGTTGAAGCACGTTCTTACAGAAACAGTGGCACCGTGGCCTGCAACAGATGCTCTCCTCGTCGCGTACTTTTCCCTATATCACGTATGTATTCCTTGTGTGACCTTTCTTTATTTCTTGTTTTTCCTTCGTGAGGATGGTCGGTTATGCTGCATTCATCTGCTGGCCCCAAGGGCGACACACAGACAATACGTATGACGTAGGAAGTGAACCTGAACCTCATCGAGGAGTCATTTTTAGTATTTTTCTGCATCTCTAACCATGACATGGGCCTGAAAGAATGGTGCCCCATCACTCTACTGGTCCCTCCCTCTCTTCTATTTACGTGGATACTTTTCGCTCTCTCTTTTTCTTCCGCAGAGTCGACTCCTCCCGCATCCAGTAGCATTGCAAAGGAAATCAGATCTTTAAGTGTGCTAAATACAACGCTATACACATACACACACTGCTGTATACATTGCTAGTGTGCCAACCATTTTGCCCAGTGCGCTAGTCGACCATCTTAAGCACTTACAACAACAGTGACTTCCACCTTCGATACCGACCGGTACCTGTAGGTTATTCTTCATCGATCGCCAAATCCTTTATTCGGAAGAACAAGCAAAAGCAGAGGAAGGCTTCTTCCTCCCTTCACTCAGAAGTCACAGCTGAGCAACCTCTCGTGCAAAACTCCAAAATGCTTGCTGATAGTCTCGCGGGTGATGGGAAATGGGATAACGAGGAACGGTACCCATCCAACAACCAAAATGGTAGCCATTTGACATCCGACTCTACGCCAGCTGATGCCAACATTCCGGCGATTGCCAAAGGTCAGGAGGATGTGAACGTGTATCAGCGCTCTGAATCGGAAATCCGTACCGCGAAGGTGTCCAAGTACCCGTTGGTTGCCATGTTCCAAAAGGTCATGCCCTCTGGCGGCTTCCTTAGCGGTGTCTTCAATTTGGCCGGTAGCAGCCTTGGCGCAGGCATCCTAGGCCTTCCCTCGGCCTTCCAGGCCTCTGGCATAATCATGGGCACCATCTATCTGATTGTGATTTACCTCTTCACGGTATTCTCCATCCGCATGCTTGCCCTTGCTGCCAGGAAGACAGGCATTCGCAGCTACGAGGGTATGGCAGGCCATTTGTTCGGCAGAGGAGGTGATATCTTCACAGCTGTCGTCATGTTTGTAAAGTGCATAGGCGCATGCGTGGCGTATGTCATTGTTGTAGGTGATCTGTGGGCTGCCTTTCTAAAGGACGACCGCGTCACCGGCTACGCCCGCACCCTCAGCTTCCGCCGAGTTCTTACCTCGATCACCTTTCTTCTCTTGATGCTTCCTCTTTCGCTGCCCAAACGCATCAACTCTCTGCGATATGTGTCCTTCATGGCCGTCTTCTTCATTCTCTTCTTTGTTGGATGTGTGATCGCACATTCAGCCACCCATGGTCTGACGGATGACTGGGGTAGCAAGAATCTGGTGCTGGTGCGCACAGGCAACGAGGCGATTCGTGGTGTGGGCTTGTTTATGTTTGCGTATCTCTGTCAGAGTAACATGTTTGAGGTGTGGAATGAGATGACGCCTAAGTCGAGCGTGCGCAACATTACGTTGGAGACAGCTGCAGGTATGCTGATTTGCACCGTGCTGTACTGGCTGACAGGGTTCTTTGGGTACGCCGACTTTGGCGCTGAGGTTGAGTCCTCGTTGCTGAAAGTTTACTCGCCGCTGAAAGACTACTACTTCGCCGTGGCCTACTTTGGACTGGTGATCAAATTGTGCGTAGCGTTTGCACTGCACATTTTGCCATGCCGCGACTCCGTTCACCACCTCATCGGTTGGAAGCTGGAAACCGTTGCCTGGTGGAAGAATGCCCTTCTGTGTGTCTTCCTGAGCTTGGTTGCCCTGTTGGCTGGCCTGTTCATCCCTAATGTTAACACCGTCTTTGGCCTACTGGGCTCCTTAACCGGAGGATTCATCGCATTCGTCTTTCCTTCATTGTTCTTTATGTACTGCGGGGAATTCTCGATGAGGAAGACGTGGTGGCTGGACTACATTGGTGCGTATGTTCTGCTCTTCAGTGGTGTGCTTGTCATCTGCTTCGGTACCATATCGACCATCTATGAACTGGCGAAGTAAATGTATGCCACCATGGTGGTGTGAGAAATCACTGAAGCGGTAGCGCCTGCCATCTGAACATTTCTCCTGTGTACGTTAGTGTAGATACGATTGCCTCAACCTGTGTACTTCATATTGTATGTGCGCGTGCAGGGAGGGGGACGGCATGCTTTCTTTGTATTCAGCTTGTTTCTTCTTGCTCCTCCGTTGTGTTCCTGTTCGCCTTATCCTCATGCACAACTCTTACAGGTACGTGTATCATGCTGGTACGCGTGCGCTCCCCGTTCTAACCCCTCCCCCCCCCTTTTTTATTCTTGCGCAAGATAGGTCTTTGCACAACTACACAATTTTGCGATGTATGTGTGTGGGCAGTGTTTCCGTTACGTGAACACAGAAATATCAGTGAGGGACATGTAGGTGTTCCGCCAACGAGATATACGGCGTCACTGGGATGGTTCCCCTTCATTACACCATTCTTTACTTTTTGACTTGTTTAGTTGTGGCTGTTCAGGCCAACTCTCAACATCGTGAGCGGCACCCTTTTGTTTGTCTTTGGATTGAAAGGCATGAGCTTGGTTTCGCCCTCTGATACCCAACTGCAAAGTCGAATAGATTTGTCATTACCATTATAGGGGGTGGTGGTGGTGGTGGGGAGAGACTCTACCCGAGCATGGATGATACGTGTTGGATGGGGAACGCAATGAAATACAGTAAAACGAGTGATGGTGATCCATAATGGCGTGCTGGGGCCTTGGGGAGCGACAGATGATTCATTTAATACTCTCCTTTTTTGTTTCGCGGGAAGTGAGGGAGGGAGAAGCAAGGGGCTGAAGGAAACATATACGGCCGCCCATCACTTCCCCCTCCCCTTCCCTAATGGTTCTTTTGGGTTTCTCTCTTCGCTTTTCATCCCACAACCCTTTCCCTTCCCTTTTCTTCTATTTTAGTTTACACGACCCAAAACGAAGTGTAACCGTTGCTTTCCCCTCTTGATCCCACTAAGTGTTTCCTTCCACCATTTTTTTCTTTCCGTTCCCTGTAAGTGTTCAATGCGGATGGATGTGTACGTATGACGGCACTTCGGCACATCTCTCTCTCTCTCTCCTTTTTCTTGATCCCTTTAGTTGGTCGTTTTTTTTTCTCTCTCTTTCTTGGGGACATTATTCCGGCCTTTCACTCCGTGTGCCTTCGTATGTTCTCCACCGTAAGATTGTCTTTGGTATGCACCACTTCGTTTTGTGTTCTTTGCACTGCTGGTTGTTGATTCATGTTAGACGGACTGATGTACCGTGCGTGTATCAGCCCATCCCCCTGTCTATTCTCATCGTATATGAATGACTGCCTTAGTTTGATCGCCAGAACGATGACGGACAGATAAGGACTACGCCAATGTAACGGGACGGGGTGAGCGAGACAGATGCGCATACATATACGTATGTAATTATATGTATGTGCAGGCGCTATTTTTCAAACTACAGGACAGTATTGCTTACCAAGGTGCTTACTTGCCCGCAGACGTTTTTCATGGAAACAAGCAGCGCATAGGGCTCAGGGAATTGGGGGAGTGTAAGAGGGGGGAAAGCCGTAAGGAACAGTGTGGTCCCCTAAAAGAAATTGATCGAAGCGAATGGTCGATGCTCATGCGAGGGCTACATCGAAAGCAAAATGAAAACGAAATGGTGTATGCCCTACACAATCGCAAATACATTTGGCTCATAATCAATAGACCAAGCTTTAAAGAAGGGAGCACCTCGAGAAAGGGGCGGCGAAGGCGGTTCTTTGCGTGCCGCATTGCACTTTGTGTGTTACTGCGCATCAACTATGAGCGCTAATAGAACCTTCTCTAATGTGTACTGGCTCTCTTCAAAACAATGCCTCCTTGCTATCTTTTTTTTTTCTCTGTCTCCGTGCTTACCTATTGGGTGTGGATAACCACTTTACCTCATCGCAGTGCTCCAAAGGACTTAACGATTGTATGCCTCCGTCTGGAAGAGGCTCAAAGTCTCGCGGTGGCCGTGTCCGCGGGGGCGACCGACTCTCATCACACCATTCGAACCGGCATACGCCCAGCGGTGGCAGAGGACATGGTGCGCGTGTGAGCGGTGCGGACAAGCAGACACCTTTGCACTTGAAGAAGCAGAAGACTAAGTACCATCAGGATAAGTTTAGGCGCGAGCGGGCGGAGCACGGCGGCGCCGAAGGTCGAGAACAGTCACATACACGACCGCAACGACTGCATGCTCCATCGTCACACCGCACAAAGGAGATTGACGTCCACCTTGCCTCCAAAGTGTCACATGAGCTTCGCAACGACATTGCGCAGTTCCGCTCCAAGATGGCTTCCGTGGACCTCTTCGGGAAGGACTTGAATCGACTGTTCAGGCTCGTGCCACCACCGTTTGTGTCGCAGCATCTTCCCACCGACGTCGCCCCCTTTCGGTCGTACATGAGTAAGTTCCAACACGGCTCACCTAGTGGAATCGACGCCTTCATGTCGTGGTATGAATGGGCTTCCTTCGAGATGAACAAGGGCAGAAGCTTCCACTCACAAGGGAGGAAACCGGAGGTAGAAGAGATGGAAGCCGAGCCGGTACACACAGAAAAGAAGAGCCAAACCCAACAAGTGCTGGCGAAGACCCTGCAGGAGCGGGGCCATGTGCGGGCACTGTTGCAGATGTGCCTGCGGCACAACTCGGCCCGCCGACGGGAGGGCCAGCACGCCTTTATTAATCATCTCAAGGCAAAGCTGGCGGAAGAAGATGTGGACTGCCGCTCCCTCGATCGACTCCGAGCCACTACGCATCACTCAGTGATCTACGCGCTTTCCCGCCTGATACTGGGTATGGTGACAGAGAATCTCGCCATGGTTGTGTTACACTGTCACGCGCTCTATCTCGTTCTCACGGAAACCTCCATCACAGCTGGCGTGGTGCTCGGATTGCTGGAAGAAGAACTTGCTCTGGAGGCTCGCTTGATTGCGGTAAGGAAGCGACTAAGCGCAAGTCACGCTGCGGGTCAACCTGCGCCTGCGAACGACGAGGACCTGGACTTGGTTGATCCGGATGACATCAATGATCCCACCAAAGGTGAGCGTAACCAGCGACTCACCGCCGCGGTCTTCGTGCTAGGTTGCCTTGTTTGCTCCAAGGCGGCGATGAGCGATGAGACGGCCAGGAGTGCCGCAACGTTCCTCAGCTTCTGCTATGTGGAGCAGAAGGCCACCCGTGTCGTGTCGGCGAATATGTTGTTCCTACTCCTCGAGCGCCTACCGAGACTTCTCCAGGATGATGATACCATGCAGTGGGCCACATTTGCCTTTTTCTTCTATCCCAAGATGGAATATTTCCGTCCGGAGGCGATTCAGTTTCTCCTCCGCCTCATGGAGGCGGACCCCAAACCCAATGTACACTGTCTTCCAGTCTCAGTGGAGCAGTATGCCTCGCTGGACCCCCTTGAGCCCACGACTCTGGAGCAGATGGTCAACGCTCTTTTCCGTAAGGAACAGGTCACCGCGACATATCCCATGGTACACCCCGTGTGGAATGATCTCTTTGACCTCGTCCTTCGACGCTGTGCTGCGGGTGAGTCAATGAAGGAGCACCTCAGCACTATCGTTCACACCGCAATCGCCCCATATCGACGGGGTAATGCTGACATACCCCGCCGAGCGCTCTTTCAGGAGCTGGTCACGCGGTTGGGTCAGGTGGCTGTACAGAATGCGGATGCTGAGCAACGTGCAGAGCTCCTGCATATGGCGAGCAAGAACGTGGGCTACGGCAAGCGCACCCTCGCCAAGTCGACACCAGTGGAGGAACTGCGGGTGATGCCGATTTCGTCTCTCGAAATGAAGGTGCGCGACCTCTTGAAGCAGTACCGGGCCACCAAAGACAGCGACCCCGCTGCGGTATCCAACCGCACTTGGGTGCTGCGGGAGCTTCGCAACTGCCTATACGTGCCGGTGCGTGACCGCGTGGATTGCCCCTACGTGGACGAGTCGGTGAAGCTGCTGCTGACGTACGGCTTCTATCCCCCTGGAAAATCTCGCGACGAGCATAGCAAGAACCGCTGCATCTACCTCTTTGCTGATGCCTTTTCCTTCACGTATAACGCTCCTCTCGCACGCCCGAAGTGTACCCTGCAGGGACTCGACATCATCCGTGACTACCTTGCCGCGGAGAAGCGCGGCAGTACGCGTTTCGCAACGGCCGTGAAAAACATCGAGTTCTCCAAGGCTCGCAGTCGTATCGTTGAGGCACTTGAGAAGCCTGGAGAGCGCTCCGTTCTCTTTTACGACAAGCGCGACATGGAGATTATGCTGACGCTTCTCTTCTTGATACTGAGCATCGACGATCCCTCGAATGACGATGCCAAGAGCATTGCTGTCAGCGTGGTACCCGATCTGGTGCACTTCTACCAGACAGGAACACTGGAGACCCTCGATCTCTTTTTGGATGTTCTGATGGCGTTGATCATGCGTGCAGGCTCGCCACTGCAGGTGATGCCTTTGATGATCTGCGTACGCCGCATCGCAACGGGCTTCATGCTGAAGTTTGCCAAGCACATTCGCAGTAAGGCCTCTCTGGACCTTCTCCTGGCCCCGCTGCGAGACGCGTTCGCGACAGACAGTCGGGAGATTGCACGTCAGCGAAAGGTAAGGGGGGCTGCAACTGAGGAAGACGATGACGACAGGGATGATAGTAACGATAATACCAGCGTCCGGGACGACAACGAAGAGGAGGATGAGGAGAGCGATGACGAGGATAGCGGGACTGAGGTGAATGAGGAAGCACTAGACAGCGTGACCACCACAGATGAGGATGAGGGCGAAGCTGACGAGACGGCAGCGCCTGAAGAGGAGGACGAGGATGACGCTCTGGAAGAGGAGGAGGTGCCCACGCAAGAATACATCGATGCGCTAAAAGGGTTGGTCGGGAATATTGATCTTGAGCATTCGTACTCCACAAATACGGATGACGGTAAGAAGGATGTGGTGCGGTCTATCCAGTTGGCCTCGCGCGTGGGTCTCGCCATGCACTCCCCCTACGTCCTCCACGTGTATCAGGTGCTGCTAGCGGTGTGCCGCGAGAATGTCAAGACGGCTGATGATGTCGTCTTTGACAGTGCCGTCTCCTCGATGGAGATGCTGCTCATGACAAAGAATCGGTACTTTGGGCACTTCCTCCCGGCAACTGGGCTCTTCCAGCTTCTTGGCGATATTCAGAGCTACGCGCGCAAACTGGAACGTGCCGTCTTGGGCAAGGATTCTATCACCGTCAAAGCCGCCGCTGTGGCCCGTCGCCGTCTTGGCAAGCTGAAAGCCCTCGCCATTCGCACTCTCCATTTTGTGGCCATGCTGGCCTACAAGAACCATGCCGGGGAGGATACCCGCATTACCCTTGCGGAATACTACAAGTCCATCTTCTGTGATCGTGGGTGGGACATGAAGAGACTCCTCCCGGGCGTCAAAAAGGATCTGTACCACTATCGCCAGGGTTTTGCCTGGGCCCTGCTGCCCGCTGTGCTTGAGAAGTTTGACGACGTCGCCGCCGTCGATGGCCCACAGCGAGTGCGCGTCTTTACCGGCTGTTGCGTCATGGTGGAGTCGATGCTGTCTCGATTGTCCGGTCTACCTACAGGGTTGAAGGCTAGTGCTGCCGCGGCCATTCGTGGCTTTCTTCAGTCTGTTACTCTAGACCAGGTGTATGCGATGAAGCACACCCTTCCGTACACCTATCTTCACGCTGTCAAGATGGTTCTGCAGTATAACAGTCGTGTGCAGCTTGATACAGAGTGGGTTTCGACTGAAGTCGTGGACAAGGCCATTGAGGATGACGAACTGCTTCTATCTAGGGCCTCCATTCGTGTTTTGGTAGGCCTAGAGCGCCTGCTTAATAAGGTTCCCAAGGCCCGTGAGACAAAGGCCGCCACACCGGTGAAGGTGCTCTACCAGCAGTTCGAAAAGACCGGAGCAAAGGAGAAGCAGGACTTCTACAAACGCGCCAAGCGCGTGCGGGGCAAGATTCTCAAGGCATTACTGGCCCATCGTAACGATGATCCCACTGAGGAAGAGCGTGCCGTCAAGCGCCGCCGCCGCGAAGAGCTCAAGATCGAGGACCGCCTTCAGCGACAGGTATTGCGTGAGGCGACACACAAGACGCTCACCAAAGAAGAGCGTGAGGAGAAGCGTAGACGACTCCTAATGGCGAAACAAGAACGAATTGCGAAGAACCGAGAGCGCAAGCGCCGCCTTCACGAGGCACGACAGAGGTCCTTTGAGCGCTGGCGGCAAATGAAGCTGGTGGAAGCTGCAGCCACACCGCATGATGACGGTACCGATGGAGACGAGTAGCCAGTCGAGACTAACTGGCTACCGCACCATCTGCTCGTCTGTCACCATAATGTTCGTATCGGACTCAGGGTGGGGGAATGCTTCCATGGGGCGTTACTTTAATGGGCAGCTAGCTGTCCACCGAGCATGTCCGTGTCGCGGATGGTGGTGCGGGTTGATGACAGAAGGGCCTCTTTGATGGAGACGCCACCCGATGGTTTCCAGTCCATTCAAAGGGCATTTCAGAGTGGGCGGCATTCGTATTGCGGGAGAGACCATGGTTGCTCATGACGGTTGAAGTTTAACGTGATGTGTTGGGTAGGTGGGAAGAGAAATGGGGCCCAACGATTTCGATTAAAAGCTCTAACAGGGTGTGTAAGCAAAGGAGAAAAATAAAAGAAGACCAGAAGGGGGGGGGGCTGAAGGGTGCCCCCGAAAGGGCACGGAAAGGCTTGCGGAAGTCGAGCTATGCCTGGCGTTATAACTACAGAAGGGGGCAATCACTGAGACGGAGGGGAGGATGATGCTACACCGTGTTTGCACCTTCCGCAGTACTGACACATTACTGTAGTTCTATGCTTCTGCGCCCTACGCGAGCGGGACCGTCGGCCTCCGTCTTAAGGGTATTTTTGCCACCTTAACCGTTCGAGGAAAACAAGCGGCTCTGTCCTTGATGGCAGCGATAGGTTAGCGTGGCGCAGGCTACCTGCAGTCTGTTCGACCTTACATGTAAGATGAAGATTCGTAAATCATATCTCCGCTTTCTTCCGTTTTATCTTGGCGGCTTAGCACCATGGACCCGCTCACAACATGATAGCGTGAGACCCTTGCCGTTACCTTCGCAGATAGCTGATTGCCAATTCATCGATATCCCAATGTAATGCTGAGTTGCAGAGTAGGGGGCTGGGTGGGGGGGGGGGAGAGCCGATGGGGCTCACCTTCCTCCACCTCTTGCACTCACAGGATCAAGCATCCACTCCCTTTGTAGGGAGGTGAGGGTAAATGATGGGCTCCGTGTGATGAGCGGTTTGTTAGGCAATGACCTCTAATAGCTGTAGAAACGGCTGAGGGCGATGATCAGTCGGGCCAGTCGGCGGATGGGGATCACGAGGATCAAGTGGCATTGGGGCTCATGAGCTTGTGCACCGAAATCGTGTAAGACAGTCGTTGTTTCCCGTACGTCGCTAACATCCACCAGGCATTGTATGGTGATGAGGTGCAGCGAAGGGTTGGGAAGATCTCGTGCGTGTTGGGGGAGCGCTGTGCAGGGCCACCAAAAAAGTGGTGACGGCATCGGTACACTGGGGGGGGAGGGGGGCAGACCTCGTCCGCCGTTTGTCAGCAGCGTATCTTAGCCGGTACGCTCACTGTCGGTTGGACTGCTTGCATTCCCCGTGATTCATTCATTCCTTTCTTTTCACTTGTGGCGTGAGCGCTTACTCCTTCTGGGACCCCGCTAACTAGCTTTCTTACTCGCTCGCTACAATTGCTACTACATCGTACGCCACCGCCACAACAGAAGCCCACCGTCTCTATCCGCACATTCGCGCGAAGCATTACCCCACAGACACAAATGCCCTCCAACCGCAGCCGATACCAAAAGCACCAGAACGAGGTAATGAACGAAATGGTGGATGAGGGCCATCAGGCCGTGATGGAAGCAACGGATTTCGCTCGTACAACCATCGATGGGGTAGCACAAACAAATGACTTGATGCAAGAAGACGCCAAGCAGCGGCTTAACCACATCACTGAAACCGGCCGACAGGCAGTTGAGCACGCAAAGGAGGCAACAATGAAGAAGCTTGTCGAGAGCCAGGCGAAGCTCCAGCACGCCCAGGAGCGAGTTGCCGAGGCGTACCAGCTCGCCCAGCAGGAGACAAATAGTTACGTGGAGAAGGGGAAGCAGGCCATTGGCGATGCCAGGGGGTGCGCCAGTAACATCTCGCAGAACTTGCAGGAGAGGGCACAGCGTGTTGGAGAAAACACAAAGCAAGCCGCGCGTCCGTACATGGATTCGGCGATTAAAACAGCTGAGCCCTATGTGGAAGCGGCGCGGCCTTTTGTGGGCAAAGCGATGCAGACGGCACAGAATCCCCATCAGTCCTTCACTGATGCAAAGGAAGTCCTCCGTGAACGGACGCACCACTACGTCGAGAACAGCAAGGGAAAGATCACCCATTTGAAGGAGCGTATTGCCTACAGGGCGGAACCTGTTTTGTCCGAAGTGGCCAAGTACGAGCATACACCAGCGGGTGCCTTCAAGCTTGCCAAGGACCTCCTGCGCTACCTTGTGGCCCTTTCGTACACCATCGCCAGTGCTCTGTTCGCTGGCAATAACCATGCTAACGATGGCGACGAAGCGCACCATGCTACCACCCATTGGATCTCGGCCCAGCCAAAACAACTATTGCTTGGCCCGGTTCGTGCTACTAAGCGCGTGACTCAATTTGTCCTCTGCCGAGTCGAGGGTGCTTTGGCTGTGTTGGGGAGCGCGAAGCACCGCCTTTCTCAGCAGGGGGTCTTTTCCGCGCCCGCAAAGAAGGAGATGTAGGCAGAGGGGGAAGGCCTTCTCTGCCCGGCCCCGGCTACGGCGGTTCAACGCCGGATCCATCATCCTACACTCAACTGTTTAAGTTTTCACCTGATCTTGTGTTTTCCTTTCCATGCCTGAGTATGTTCTTTTCAAAGAAAAAAAAAATCCCATATCCTCCAAATGCGATACAAAATGAATTGCCTTGCATCATCGCTGCCCAATTCGTTCTGCAGTTGGTGTATCGTTGCAAGTAGGAAACTGTCGTGCCCGTTGCAGATGGGAAGTGAAAAAGGGGTCTGTCAGAGGGACCATGTGTATGGCTGAAGGAGAGTGGCAACGAAAGCGATGCCACCATTTAGACTATCCATACTCCCAGCAGGAAGCGGAACCGTATAGGAGATGTATACTCTACTTGAGTCACGGTTCCTCGGGCGGTACAGGAAGAGTAATTGCTGGCCCCTTTCCTCTGCCTCGGCAATGTTTCTTGCCGAAGGTGGCTTCTCATGTGAGAAAAGAGCTGCTGCTCTTGCCTGCTGCACAGACAGATGGATAGAGAACATCCGACCTTTTTTTTTAGTGGAAGTGGGGCAAGACTGCCGTGTGATCACCTGGCGGTGGGAATAGCGTCCGGCAAGTGATATGGAGGGAAGCACATGACCCTCTTGGTACAACGACTGTGTTTTTATGCAACATGTATCGTCGTCACTGCTGCGTGTGTGTGTGTGTGTGTGTGAACGTTTGCCTGTCCCCGCCCGAGTGATTGCGCTCAGTTTTGTGTGAGGGACGCTTATCGGGTTTTGTTGCGTTTCTTTCTTGATTATTTTCTTTTTTCTCTTCTACTATTTTATGTTGTGCTCCTTGATTTTGTTCTTTCTTCTTTCGTTTTCTTGGTTGATCGAGAACCGCATTTTGTGATTTTGATGTCTTTCCGCACGGTCTCTGCTTCCTATCCTTCATCCGCAAGGGAAAGGGAATGAGAGAGGGCTGTGGGGCACTGTCGTTGCGTGAAGCAGGATTTGAACTTGTATGACTGTCTAAAAAAGTTGCGGTCATGCTCGTTGACTGGAGGGACCGCAAAAGGAGAGTGATCCAAAATCTTGATCTTATCACGTTGTTTGCCGTATACATACACATATATAAGTATACATATATATGCATATACACCGTATGAAGAAGGGAACGACACGCGGACCTCTATTAAGTGGCCCACTTTTCTTTTTCGCTTCCAGATTTTGTTGGTAGTTTACACTTTCATTTTCCGTTGATTATTGCTGCGTGGTCTGGTTGCCTACCGCATTTGTGCCATTACGTTCCCCTCCTCATTACCCCACAAGAACGCATCCATTCACAGGCAGGTGACGGAGTAATGGATCTCATACCTTTGCGGTCTTGTAGAGGTGATCCAAGTAGGGTGTAGAAATCGTGCGGTTGGCCTACCGAAACCAGTGCTTCTCTAATTTTACACTTCCC
>JAIZPF010000069.1:29626-42078 GCA_020509355.1 Blechomonas ayalai | reverse complement strand
CCCCCCCCCCCTCAATCCCTTCGTGTGCTTCAACGCCTTCTTACCTCTCACTAGCCCCCCCCGTCTGTGGATATTCCGGGAGCGTGAAGGGGGATAATAGTGGAGTCGTACTTGGCGTTCCTCAGAGTGGGAAGATACGCGAAAGGGTAAAAGGCAAAGCGCCGTGACTGTGAGCTGCAGCCCTGTTGTCCGTTCTGGAGTGCCTATTTGCCATCACCATCAGCCAACAGCGAGATTCAGGAACGGGCCTTTGAGCCTTCGTAACGACTACCTAGCTCTGTACGTGTGCGCATTGGGGGCAGTTAATCCGGGTTTCATCCGGTGCTGCGCGAAGCGTGCTTAGTGCTACCACTTACAGCTGCTCGCAGCAGTGGTATTCCGTATGACGACCTCCTATGATGCGAGCTACCCCTCGCACTTAGCCTTCAGCCCGGGTCCCACTAGGGAATACGCCTCCTCGTTTGACCCGTCCATGATACAACCATCATTCAATCCGTCTGTTCGAAGTCGGCGTCATCTCCGGCCGCAGGGGTCAACACAAAGTTCCTCACTGCATCCTGATTTCATCTATGCATTAGATCATCTCAGCACAAAACTGAAACTTCCCTTATCCGAGGTGGAGGAGACGCAAGCATTTCAGGATGATGGACTGGTGCCAGGGATTTGTCGGTTGTACATGGAGGGCCGCTGTCGCCGAGGGTCCCGCTGCTTTCAGGTACACGCCAACACCGACACGGTTCTGCGACTGAGACAGCAGGCCCTAGACGCGCCTTCATGTTGCCACGAGCACGGCGCCAACTGCAGTTTCGATGGTTTCCCCCTTGGCCTCACGCTTACGATCGATCGGTCCCAGGAGAAGCCGCCAGCCCACCACGACACGGAGGAGCAACTGCGAGAGAATGATGCAGCGGACGAGTCCACTACGCCCGATGGCTATCCTACTCGGACAGGCAGTGAGAGGCCCCTCATCATCTCCCTCCACTCCCTGTGTCCTACGAGCTATCTTTGGCGTTTGTACACCACGCACGGTGCCATGCACCTTACAGCACCCATCGGGAAGGTCTGTCGGGAGCACCGAAAGGGCCTGTGCCGCTTCGGCGACGAGTGCAACTTCGTCCACATTTGCCGTGCGATACCGCTCGGCAACGACGATGGAGAGAGTGAAAGGCACACACCCCAGCGGCATCCCCGCGGTCAGCCGCGCACCGGTGGCGATGCTCAGCACGAAAGCTGCAGTATCTCAAATAGTATGGCTAACTGCACGTCAACCGACGAATGGGCAGGCATGCAGAGCCTGAGTTTTGGCACACCCGGCTACTATGACAGTAAAACAGGTCTGCCAAGTAGCTCTCACCCCATCCCTTGCACGGCCTCCTTCCCAGAAGACCTCACAGGAAGCTTTAGTGGGATACGCCGCTCCTCCACAGCGCTTGCCCCAGGACGCACCACAGGTGACCGAAGTAGTCTGCAGCCGCAAGACCTGGAGGGATCGAGCCGGGGATGCTTATTGAAGCCTCTCGGGAGAAGCGCCGTACGCACTCCTCTTCGGCAAAGTTCATTCTCTCACAACCCCTACGCTGATGCCAGCTCGCTACAGTAACCCCGAGAGAAAGGCGATGGCACTGTAGGACTGTCTCCTACTGAACCTTTGATAAACGGAAAGGTACATCAGATTGCACCATCTCCATAATCGCCTTTCTTGCCGACGTACCTCAGAGAACTGTTGACAGAGATGGCAGTCGCGACGTACCTTTCTTTATCTCACCTTCGTTACAGCGGGACGAACTGTGGTTGTGCTCTCCGGTGGGGTGGGGAGGTGAGGGGCTGCCAACGTCATACGCATCATTCTGTATTACACATATGACCCATGCGCTGGGTCTGTCCTGTCTCTTTAATGTCGTTGGTGCAGCAAGCTGTCTCTTAGGTAATGTGGTGCATGCATATCATATTCTAATACGGATCGTGGCAGGCTTTGGATGTGCACATTCATTGTACTGGTACCATTCCTCATGGCTGGGTAGCCGCCGCATGGATGCGAACGAACGGGCGGATGAATGTTGTCCATGCACCGCGCGGCGCGTCGAGGAACTGTCCGACGGTGCCATGAAAGGGAGTAAATCGGACCGATACATGACGTATCTAGCACAATCCGTTGTGCGCGTTAGGCAGCCTACCATGCAGATGGAGGTTAGCAGGGTGCTCGATAACCTCGTCGTAGGGGGAGATGCTAACTTTATCATTGTCGCTTTGTTGTCTGTCCGCGTGCTTCTCGCTAGTTTATCCTTTGGGAGGGCTGGGGATACTCTTTTTGGGAGAATACGTGCCAGCCACCGCCCATCACGTACGCACATCGGTTCCCTTTTCGTACAACGGTGTCCTTAACTTGTTGAATGGGGATTTACAGGCTGCTTGATAAGATTTAAAGCTGAGTTTTTCGTTTTTGGAAGTGGAAGTGCCACTTCTCCCGAAGCGGGACGCGCTCACCTTCGTTGTTGGAAATATGATCACGTGCACTGGGCGTGCAAAGAAGCTACGGGACATGTGTCTGTATTTGGTATACATTTTCGCTAAATTACTTCGAAAGGGCACGGTGCTTTGGCTGTTGAGACAACTTTCATGAGGACATCACACTAACGAGGTCGAGCAGCCGGTTCTGAAACCAGTCCCAATGATGGTTTTCTTTTTTAAATTATTATTAGTTACTGCTTTTGTTGTTGTTGTCGATCATGAGGAGTAGGCGGTTGGTCTTGTGGATTGAATTTAGTTCCTATGGCCTTGGGAGCGTGTACGGATGTTGTACGTCACGTGCCATTTGCTGTCCTTCCTCTTCCCACCTCTTTTTTTGATTTGTTTACTGAGACATCGCTTCGAAGTCGTTCGCTGTTGGTGTTGTATGTCGTATCTTGTAGTGTTATAATGTTGTGCTGGGCTTCGTGCGATGCCCCTAGGGACCTCTCCTGTTAGGTGGGTGTACGTGGCCCGGGGACGTCTGCACAACCTCCAGAACGCCACACTGATGTTGAGAAGGGCTTACTTTTCGGTAGCAGGCTTTGCGGTTAGGGCAGCACCGCGTACTCATGTCAACGTGAACATTTGTATCTTGCCTTTGCATTTCTTTCCCTATTTCCTGCATGTTGGGTGGATGCTTCATACTCAGTCGATCAGTTGGCCCTCGTTATATGGTACACAGCACACGTTGCTCGGCCCAGTAGCATCAACGGAAACAATGTTTGAGCATTTATACGCAATTGGGGTGGGGGAGGTTGTTTGGACCGATAAATACGAAATGGTCTTACAGTGGAAGAGCAAATAGCCTGTACCATTGAGTTTGTAACGGGCATGAGGGGAGGGAGCTGTTGTGCCGCGGTATGTGCGTTGTGCTGGCTCTTGGAGGCCATTCCAAAAACAGAGCCGGGCATGCCCACAGAGACACATGGTAGTTATTATTAATCGAATCCAACATACACTTCTATTTGGCCTTGCGACACCGGGGTTCAGGAACACAAGGAGTATGGGGTGATGCAGTGGGACTCTGGCGTGATGGGTGCCTCGTTCCTTTCGCCCTTCCTTAGTGGAAAGGTAAGCTTTGCGGGGAAGCACATACACTTTTATCTCAGATGGTGGGAGGGCGGGGCGTGGGTTTAGCGGGGGAGCTGTTTTGAATCATTCTCATCTTGGGAGGGTTTTCTTTATCTCTTGTTTCTTCACAACTCAACTTGCTGAATACAGACCTTTGGTGGTCCCCTAGCGAACGTATCAATATCTATGTATGTGGGTGTTTGCATACATGGGCTTACTCGGTAACTGGAGTCCTGATTTTTTGTCATTTTGCATCCGCCTGCTGCATTACATTCTACAGCGCGCTACTGTTTGTGCATCAGGCCTCTTCCTGGCATTCATATTTTTAGGTGCAATTTGTGCTGAGATATGCCTACTGTCGCCAGCATTGATTTCATTCATACGATGCATGCGCTTTGATTTTCTCTTTTCTCTGTTGTTACTGTTTTCTTCTGTTTGTGATCTATTTTGCATTTTCTTTTGTTTTTTACCTATGGTTCCACAGGAACCATAGACCTCCCCCCTCCCCTGTCGGAGCTTTTTGACTCCACACCGGGCAGCATATCCGAAACGCATAATCATATATTTAGGACGTTCGACAGCAGGGGGTGTCTACGAGAAAAGCGGATAAGTGACTTGCACTTTTCATGTAATGAATAGGGTTCGATTGGAGGCGACCTTTGCCCGCTGTAGTGAGTATCGGTTGTTGGCAGTGGACGCGCGATGGGTGGCGAAGCTAAAGCAGCGCACTCATTTCACCGAGCTGGACACTTGCGAGCCGGGCAGGAAAAGGCGCCGTCTTGAGGATGACACCGGTTCTTCTGCTTGCACTGTGGCATTGGTGCTAAAGGGTATGGACCGGTTATGTGCCCACGACGAAACGGAGACATTCGACGTGCGCCGGGTGGAGTACTCGAACTCGCTCCTGCTAGCGCGGCGGCAGCTGGCCCAGCCTTGCGATGCACCTGCAAATGGTGATGCTTCCCCCTCGCCTACCTTTCGCACCGCCGAGGAGCTCCGTGAGAAGGTTGACAACGTGGTTGTCAGTGCGCTCGAGCGCATTTTTGAGGCGAACCCCTCCCAGCCTCATTCCCGCGCCTTGGGTTGGTTAAAGGACTCTTTCCTCACTATAGACGAGCTTGAGGAGCCCTGTGCAGAGGCCGGGGAGAGTACCATGAGCCTGAGTCACCCCCCAAAGCGTCTGTACACCTTTCAAAACCTTGCCCGATTGGACAGCTGCAGCCCGATGGAGCTGGCGACGCATCTTCAATCTGCCGGTGCAGTGGTGCACCGCGGTTACGTGCGTCTTCTGCATCCCTCGACGGTGCACGAAGCGCTCATAGCAGCGTTAAAGTTTCTGGATGGTGCAGAGCCTAACGAAGCATCATGGGAGGCGGTAATGGCATTTCTCTGTCCATCCGTATACCCACCGATCGTCATCCTGGTAGTACGCACCGTGTACGGTGAGACAGCTGGGTCGAGGACGGAAAGCCACCCCGCAACCCCGGTCGATAGCCCGTCTGACGTGAGAGTCACTTCGATGCTCAACGTTCCGAAGGTACTGGTAGGTCTTGCAGAAACGGTGTTTGAACAACATCCAAAGATCAATCACCACACCTTTGGGAATGTGGCTTGCCCATCGTTGCCCCTCGCGGTCTTCCTCGAGACTTGGCTGCACAGCTTGCCGGACTTCATGTTTAGCAGCCCCAATACAGGGATCCCCCCGCGACACGCTGCAAGCAGTCATCCAGCCCAGCTTCTCTCCTTTCTTCAGGGCTACGCTGTGTGCTGCCAAGGTCGCCCAGGTAGCTATGTTGAGGCAGTGGTGCACTGGCTTCCCAGGGATCTCCTGCCAGCTGATATAGATAAGCGCTTGGACGTGCTCTTTGAGGTGCACCCGCAGAGGTGGGACGCGCAGTCTTTAAAAGCGTACGTGGAGCCGTTACTTCCTCCAGGGAGATCCTTTGAACATGTCATCGTCCATCACGCCCGCGAGTATCGCATTCCAGGGCAGCCGGTAATGTACTCTCGGCTGAAGTCCCAGTAAAGAGATGATGGGAACCATCGGACGGAGGCGGTGAGAGCAATGGATACAACTTATTCACATGTCTGTGGAGTTTGCTTCGACGTGCTTAGACATTTCATATGTTGAATGCCTTTTTTTTAGTTGGGGAAAGGGGGAGGAGAGTGTTGTTGACAGATCGATGTGCATCACCACTCGCGCTCCGTTTGCCACCTCTTCAGTGTTTGCTTCGGGTCATCTCATGAGTGATAGTTCCCTTTATGATTATATTTTCTCTTTTCTTCATTCGGTCATATTCTTAACAACTTCATAGCACCTCGGATTTACTGACAAGCGAGCTAGAACGTATCTCTTGTAAGGAAAGGGTCGTCCATTTATGGTGTTGGGTTGGGTTACGGACGCAGACCAATTCCACTTCCCCGCCGCCTCATACGCACGCAGTAGAGCGAGTGGGATACGACTATAGCGGTGTCCTGCTTTTTTCCTCGCCGCCCTTTTCCAAACAAAAAAAACAAAGCCCTAAATTCCTGATAGACTGGCTTCTGTTCTCAAATTAGTAATATATTATTGAGGCAGAAATCGCGTAAAGAACAGAACAGGTTCTTTTTCTGTTGTCTTAGAACAGTCTCTTACACCCTGAATCTAGTATTTGAAGCAAATCACGAAGCGGGGGAGAGAACCGGACATGGCCTATTACGGGCACCAACCCGACCAGACGAAAGTGCGGGTGCGCTCAACCCGTGGCGAGACAATCGACCTCGCAGTGCCGTTGGACTGCACCGTGGGGGACCTGCGTGAGTATCTTGTAGAGAAGTACAGCTACGACCCCGGCACGAAGTTAACCTTTGACGGGAGGCGTGTTAACGACGGCCGAATTGTGAGTGACTTTCCGTACGGATCACTGCTCATCGAACTTCCTTTGCCCACCCAACCAGCAGCAAGGAGCACTGCCCCGCCGGTGACCGAAGTGGAGACGATACCGCCCGTAAGGAGGAATGCTCCGCAGCAAACGAAACAATCGCCTACCGCACAGGTGCCGGAAACCAGGCAGCCGCAGCGCACCGCCACATCCACCACGGGAAAGGTGCGTGGCACACTAGTGGCCAAGTCCCAGCCTACGGTTGTACCCTCGCAGGAAGCAGCCGCCCCATTACAACAGCCGTCCAAGCCTGAGCCGGCTATTCTCGCCAAACCCGCCCTTTCCTCTACGCAGGACTCCCCATTTTCGGCGCGGCGGAATCCAGCCTCGCAAGCCAGGAGACACTTCTCTAGCGGTCTTGCTCCTGCTGCCCCTATTCCGTCCAACGGGCAGTTGCCTGTGGCTGTGGAGAGTGGTCGGTTCCCCACGCCGAGCAAGCCCGTTCAGGTACCTTCCCCCCCGCTTCCTACGAGCACACCAGAGGAGATTCCCAGCGATAGCAGGTCGCTCCACAGCAGCGGCTCCTCACGCGCCCCACCAGCCACCTTTCCGCGAAGCTCTGCGGAGCCTAGTCAGCAAGGTGCCGTGCGGGTGGAGGAAGAGGAGGACATATCACCTGCCAAGTTTATCAATGTTACCATGGACTGCCACATCCCGGATAGGAACAAAGTCGTGCAGCTTCAAGTAAGCGCAGATGCTTCTGTGGATGACCTGCTGCAAGCGGTGGAAGGGGTCGTACCAGAGATTCGCCCTGAACCCAAGGTCATCTTCAGAGGGAAAGTGCTTCCTCGAAAGACGGACAACAAATTGTTCAACTTGGGCATTCGTTCCGACTGTCGGGTGTTCATTGCCTCTGGTGAGTTCGCCTCTGCGGACTCGGTCGTGCTGCTAGAGATCGAGGAGGATGTTCAGCGCATTGGGAAGGAGCTCGAGTGCTCGCTGTCAGACTTAGAGAGAAAGGGATATTATGAGGAGTTAATGCGCATCTTATTTCGCACGGACGGCTTGCAAGAAGTAGAGGGAGTGTGGAAGCAAAAAAGGAAAGATATGGTAAAGCGCATCACCGCTTTACAGGATCAGCTCAACGTAGCAGCGGAATGAGGGCGCTGAATTCAATGTGAGTAGTGGCGTGTGTGTGTGTGTGTGCTTGTGTGAGGATGTGGTGGTAGAAGGTAGCCACGGGTGGTGGGTTAGAGGGGACTCGAGCCGTTCTCTTTCACTCACTGGCCTTCACTTCTTCTTCCTCCCTTTCCCCACGCACACACAGAGCGAATGAGAGAGTGGTAGGCCACCTTTCTGCTTCTCTGGTCCGGAAGTTTTTTAGCCTCTCCAGGCATATGGAACGGTTTGTGTGCGCTTGCATGGGCGTGTATGGGGATCGCTCACGTAGCCTCGTGGAAATAATGACGCACGCTGCACGAACCATACTGTTGGGAGAAGTGAAGGGATGAGGGGCAGAGTACGACAGTGAGCCTGCCAGTATCACGCTGCGTTCCCACGCTCCCTTGCGCTTTTTTCTACAGTGCTACCGGTATGGTGCAATTCATTGCCTCACGGACGTTTTACTTGGCGGGATCGACTTCCTGCGTGTCACTGTCTTACACAATTCTTTTTTTGTGCCACCGTGCCGGAGAAGCAGCAGTTTGGGTAGCTGGGGCAAATAATAATGGGGCTGACACGGGCAGCGCGAGGGAGGGGTGGGGGCAATGCCAATCTCATTATTTCACTGTAAATCCACCATTACCACCCCCTCGACTTTTGCACGTGGCGTGTGCGCCAGACTAGCAGGCTAGGAGGTTAGTAAACGACTATTGAAATGTATTGCTGTTGTGGTGAGGACGTTGCCTCTTCATGTTGTCGGCGTGTGGAGTGAGGAGTGCCGGTGTATATGTATCTCCGGGCTATATATAAAAAAAGATGACTACCCTCTACGGGTACAGCAAGTCGATATCGTTATAGGGTACTGGTGGATTCCAGGGATAACGAGTACTTTAAACATTCTTACCTTTCGTGTGCGTGTGTGCCCCCTATCACACATGTCCTTTTGCTGTGGGGGCAGCCCCGTACCTCTAATGCACCGATGCGGTGCGATGTGGGGCGGGGGTGAGGTGGACGCGACTTCCGTGCTGTGAGGGTCCACTTCACAATTTTCCATTACCAAATTGCGCTTGGGCACTCCTCACTGGAGGGGTTGTCTGTTCTCTCTCTACCTTCCCCTGTTGTTTCTCTCTGCAGGCCCTGTCACCTTAAACATGTATACCCCGACCCCTTTTCACTCCCTCCTCCCGTTTTCCGTTGGTGGTATTGCTGTTGTCCTTTCTTTCTCAGGCGCTGAGTGGTGTAAGGTGTGACGGGAGCTATGCATCTAAACGAGCCTTTCAATGTTAGGTGGGAAGGGCGGCAAGGAGAGGGTAGACCTACCTGGGGAAGAGGAGGTACGACACTTGTGGAGGAACCAGACAGGCATCGTCAAGGCAACGCTCAAGAGAGGGTGGGTGGAAGGTATTACATGACGATGAGCTGTAGTAAACTACTGGTGGCCCACGATTTTTTAATCCTCTGCTGAGCTCAGGTGTGCTCTCTTCTCCGTTTCTGTCTTCCGATTCTCTGTATCTTTCGTTCACCCACCCTTACACACGGCCACAGAAGGAGATTACCGATTTCATGCTTTATGAAGCTCGTCTTTGTGAAGCACTTCCTCTCGCACCTACGTGATCCCGTTCCTGCTGTAGAGTATTGACTTACCTGCATCACAAGTTACAATGCTGTGCATACGGAATTAATTGGCTTAGGGAGTATAAGCCCCACCATACAGATGATGGAAGGAGCGAGGTAACTGTCCTTTTTAACTTTGGTAACCCTCTCCAGGTGTTCCTCGTCACAGCACTCTCGGTGTTGTGTGTTTTTATTTATTTTCGCTGCACTGCCACATAGCACGGGTAACCTTACCAGTAGCTGCTCACTTGGGGGTTAGTAAAGCGAACGCCGTACCGGAGCTGGCGTCTGTGAAGACCGAAAACCGAAGCCAAGGGGCGTGGAAAGTGGTGTTTGCATGATAGGGACGTCATACAAGCAGCTACCTGATTGTGGTGGAGCAACTGCATTTATTAGAAGAAGAAGCAGGTATTGAATACGCATCTAAATTGGCCCGCAAGGGTTTATGGGTGAGTTATCGATCGTTGCTGTATTCACTTCAATCTTCGTCTTCCACTCTGTCAGGAACTTATCGTGCCCTTCGTGAAAAAGAGGAAACCGTCAGGGTCCACTTTATTATTTTCTTCCCGAACTTTCTTTCATTGCCCGCCTGTCCTGCATCCGAGTTACATGCGAGGACGGGAATCTGACGTTGACTTTGACAGGCGGAAGTGCAAGCGCAACGAAGATCCCTCTTTACCTGTTATCAACAAGTCAACTTAACTGGGGGCTATCAGAGCTCTCACATACTTACCAGAGGAATAAAGTGATGTAATACACAAGGTTATGTCCTACGGAGTTACTCGCATTATGAGGCTGCTGAGGGTGTACATCTTCTGCTTCCCTTACGGCAAGTCGACACTGCGCGCGTGAGCGTGTGTGGATAGGGGCGGCGGGGGGAGGGGTGCGTTAAGGCAGTGCCGTGCTGTTGCGAGGTATTCGAACAATTACACTTCCGATGCCTTGGGCACGTATCATCGCATTCTGGCACAATGTTTTTCCACATACCTCTTTCTCGATGGACTACAACGTATTCTATGTACTGTGAAGTAGTGCTTGCCATTCGTGTTGCTTTTTTTTTTGTTTCATACTCTTATCCTGCCCTATCCATCTTTCCTCAGCTTGATCAACACAACAATACTGTGACCTTAAGTAATACCACTTTCCACCACCCGTCGACTCCATCGCACGTTCCGGAAGGTGGCGGTTGACATGTCCCACGCTACTCATCAAACAAACCGAGCGAAAAAGCCTCGGAGCCGCAAATGGGATGTAATTGATATCTACTCTGTCGGTAAACTGGAGCTTCTCAGTGAGGAGGAAAGAGCTTGCCTGTCCCTCCCTTCTGGCTACTGCATCCGGTTCTTCTGTCACGACATGCAAAGTATTTACACCGTTGTCTCGGATAATGTGATGCTCACCCGCGGTGGCCTTGACTACCTTCACGATTATAATCAGTTGGGCCCTAACAAGAGTCGCAACAGGACGTTCCTATGCACACAGTACAACAAGGATCGCACTTGTCTTAACGGCACTTATTGCAGGGAGCTGCACTGCACATTGAAGGTGGAAGATGCACAGGACGCCCGCGTGTTTGGTGTGCCCAGTAATGCCACCGGGGCACCCACCAAAGCCATAGTGGCTCCTGCGAAAGATATCATTCGTTGTGGTCTCAACCAGCATTTCCCTCACCCCAACACAGAGAACAGTAAGACCTGTGCTGGTAGTCAGCCCACACCATTGAACAGTTCCATGTGGTCCTCCAGCTCAACGCGGGATGATACGGGCACCCACGCCGTGTACGTTCCGGAAGATGCTATTCTACGCCATTCATTGCACTCGCGTTGGACGTCACGCAGCATGTGCCCCTCCTTGCCGGCTGGTATCACCTTCAAGGTAGCCCTTCCCAACACCCCTACCCCAGTGGATTCCTATGACAGCTCTGAGATTTTCGTTACCAAGGGAGCTCAGGAGTACTATGAGCAGCGTATTGCCAATGAGCCCTCTAATATTACCATGCAACACTGTGCCCATTACTCGAAAAATGGCATCTGCTGCTTTGGTGAGGACTGCCAGTTCATTCACGTCATTCACTTCAACAGCCGGGAACGGGGAGAAAACATGGAGAGTTCGTGTTCTGACGTGGACAGCTCCGCCGCGAGCATGAGCAGCAACGATATCCGCGGCCGTCGGAACCGGCGGGCGGACTCAGCGCACAAGGAAACCACTCTTGCCTTTCATGTGCCGCCCAGCAGTGCCTTTGCAACACATGGTGCACCCATGGGGCATCCACCAGGGGTCATCGGCTCGCCTGTGGTGTCCAACCAACCCATGGTTACATCCGCTCAGCAGACGGTAACAATGCAGAGCCCTCTCACCACCAACGGTGCCTACTCTGGCGCCAATTCGTGGATAGCACCCCCACCGCAACGGCAGCAGCAGAACGCGTTCCCACCCAAGCATATGGCGATGCCGCCGACGATGCCACAGGTCGGCAACCAGGGTCCCTTCGTCATGGTGCCCGGTGTCGGTGGAAACATGTACCTAGTGCCACAGCCGACGATGCAGCAGCAGTACTACGTGATGCAAATGCCTCACTCCCAGTAGAGACACTGCGCACCAGGGAGCAAGAGAGGGAGGGGGGGGGGGTGCACGCGGGCCTACCCGCGCGCCACCATTCCTGATGGCGCAGCTTCCACCCCACAATCGTTTTTGCGACCCGTTCTGGTGGTGGTGGCTTTTTTTCTTTTCTTTTCTGTTATTGTTTTATTTTTCGTTGGTCTGTGGACGGTCGATGCCCTCGCTTTGTTGGTTGTTGTTTTATCAGGACGGTGGGCTTCAGCTCGCGTTTCTCACTTCAATACCCATATATGTATACCGGTGTGTGGCGTTATTTAAGCATTAATACCTTTGTTCCCTGTATTCATCCCGATCCTTCAGTGGTGTTTCCTTCGCATCTGGTTTTCATTCTTTTTTTTTTCTGTTTGCCATTGTCGCAGATCGTCTTCCCAACCCTCCCTTCGCACATTCGGGAGTAGCGGGGGGGGGAGGGCCTGGTACGTTTTTTTTGTTTTCTTTTTCCTTGCATCTGCTTCTCTTGTTGATTCGCAAGGCTTCCTCTCCCTCAGGTGTATCCTGCCCGCAGTTGATCCCAGCAACCATGGCAGTTCGTGGACCAATGACTTGTTTGTTTCTTTACATTGTGGGACATCTCCTTCACCTGACACTATGTGCTCACTATGCCCCTGCGCGAAGGCA
>JAIZPF010000069.1:18471-29607 GCA_020509355.1 Blechomonas ayalai | reverse complement strand
GGGGGGGCTTGGATCATCATATGTCGAAGATTTGTCGCCTGAGAAGGTGGAACGGAAACCGACGCACACCGCTTCCCCTTCGATTAACTTCTCTCGATTTCACTACTGAAAGCACCTGGACGTAAACGGAGGGAGAGGGCCTAAACCGTTACCTCACCATTAACGCCTTGTGTGCTTCATGTTCTGCATTGTTTGTTTGTTTTCGTGTGGTTCATTGCCGTTTTTTCCTTTTCATCGCCATACTGCTCCCCAGAAATGGTCTTCTCCATTTCTCATCAATCAGAGTTAAATTCACACTGGTGACGAACTCCAGGGGAGATGCAAGGCTACTTCGGCTAGAAAGCACTTCGCTAACGAGACGCTTTCTTACAACTGGCGTGATCAGAAGGCCAGCGATGGTAACCCAAGTGCTTTCTTTCGTAGGTGGTGAGTGGGCTCCTTTTCTCTTGCTGCTTCGTTACCCATACTTCCTCCTCTTGAGCATCCCAACCGTTCTATTACTTTTCCGCGTCAGCTTCTCCATTGCTCTTGTACAACTCGTATCGGCATATGAGAAAACATTCCATGTGAATAGGAAAAGGCTTTCACAGGGAAAGCCGAAAAAAGTTGGGATATTCGCTTGTCAGGAAGCACGATCAATTCTGTTAAGCACGCATGGTGGTACGTGTTGCCTGCACGTGCATACACACACGCGATAATCCTCCACAAGGCTGTGCGTCAGGAGCGATGAGTAGTAGGAGGCGGGGCGATGAGCAATGTAGATAGTGCCCGCAATGGAATGACCCCCGTGCGGCATTTGCTTATTCTCAGCTGACTACCGTTCGATTGGTCTCTTTTCTGCTGGTATGTGTCTGTGCGAGTTGGTGCGCAACCCTTGTACGTGTGCGTGAGTGTCGTGCGGTACCTCTGAGGGGGAGACAAATCACGTTCGAAGAGTGATCCACGAAGATCGGATACGATGAACCTTTTTTTTTTGGTTTCTTCTACCTTCTCTCTTTATCACGTAACTCTGCCACTCCTGGTATGATTGCTTCTTGAGAGTTATGTCGTTGATGTTGTTGTGTTTGCACTGAGCCCGGCCCCACGCCAAATAGTTTAAAATTAGTTCGGTTGTTTGGTTCCTTCTGTGGCTGTCCTTGGTCTCTCGTCCTCTTTCTCTTCCTTAAAAAAAATATTTCGATGAGTAGCTAACAAATGCTGTTACCCTTATGAATTTATGTTTACCTTTGTAACGCCGGCCGCAAAGGTCAGGTGAATGGATTGGTACTCTGGCTTACCTCGACCCTCTCTCTGCCATCTACTTCGTATATATCCGCTCTGTTTGGCAAAGCTGATGTCATCTCCTTTGGCTGGTTGTTGTACTTGGTTAGACTTGCACGTGGATGGGTGTGGGAAACAGACTGTGTGACAGCACTGGCGTCTGTTTTTATGCTGTGCATCATATCTGGTTCCTTCCCACCGCCTTCCTGAGTGAGGCAACGGTGAATAAGAAGACGGTATTGGGCTCACTAACAAATTGTCATAACGCAGCAGAGAAGAGGGAGGAATGGATAAGAAGAATGTACGTGTGGGGTTTTCTTCGGGAATGCATAAAAAAAAGAATCCCAGACGTTCGCTTTCTGTAACGATTAGGACGCTAGTCAGTATCAGAAGCGGAGCACACATGCCTCTCGGTGTAGCCGAGAGGCTTACCAGGTGAATGCATAACACCTTTGCGCGTATGTGAGGCCAGTGACGTCGATGGTGGGAGATGGGGGCCAGACAGAAGCTTGTTGTGCAGTATCGCAGTATGCAGAGTCGAAGGAGTTCTCTTTTACGCCCGATGTGGGCTACCGTCAGGGGGGGGGCACCCCCTCCCCATGCGACAGGGGAGGGGGCACATCGAAACACGGTATACTTCTGTTACTGATGATTGGGGGGTGGTGGCATTCTGTGCCGGGGCATTGATGTGGGATGCGAGGTAGATGGATGATCCGTAGCCATCCGCATACTACCGTTTGTTCACGAACGCCCCAAATGCATTTGAAGGCGACATGCACGCATTCAACAGGAGCACTTCCATTCAAGCATCGTGCAGGGATATGTGATGCACGGTTGAAGCGGGGTTATGGTTTAGTCTATGAGAAGGAGCACGGTAGAGGTTGGTGGGACGGTTAGTTTCGCACAGATATTTGGATGTCTCCTGTGACACAGTATAGTGCATATACGGTCACCCCCGAGGTGAATTCTTCTTCCTCACATCTCCGCGTAACTTCAAGTGGAGAAGAAGGGAGGGAAATGGGTGCCAACTGGCTTCCACAGCAGCATGTATTCTCGGATTCTTTTTTTTATTGATGTTTTGTTTTTTTTCCTCATTTGTTTCACGTTTCTCGCTTTTCGTTTTCCGTCCTTTTTTCAAATGGCTACCGACCAATTTACCTTTTTTTCTCGTGTTTGTGTGCTTGACCGTTGATGGTGTTTGTTTATTTTCACTTCTGATGCTTTCGCAGTGAGCGGAGCTTTCGGAATGTACGTATGTGGGTGAGTTGAGGTAAACGTTTTCTTGTTTTCCCCCCATCACAGAGTCCACCAATACATAGTGTAGTAATGCTCCTATACACGCTGATGCCTTCCTTCAGTTACTATCGTGTATATGCGTGTCTGTGTAGGATCGGTTCAGTAATGAATAGCTTCGCACACCAGGCGTACACACAACGTACGGGCCATCGTCTACGGCACATGATGGCGGGCAAGCCAGCCACTTCGCATCCTTTTGATGTTTGTTTGTTTGTTTGTTTGTGATGGCACAGTCTGTCCTATATGAGATTGCTTGCAGCCGGAAGAAACCACCCGTTCATGGGGAAGCGTTACTATCTTCACACAAATACATGTATCTATATATATATCTATATATATATATATGCTTTTTGTTTAAAAAGATAGTTCTTCTTTCTTCATTGTGTGTGACTGTTTTCTTTTACTTGAGATGAATATGCTGTGCTGTACCGATTGTCTCTGGGGAGGAGGAATAATGCGGTTGAATACCTGTGGAACACCTACTGGGTACCAGTGATGACAGTCTTGCCCGCTCTTCAAATACGGTCTTATGCTCGTTTTCTTTTTCTTGTTTGTGTGTGTGTGTGTGGGGGGGGGTGATTCCGCTGCCCAACGCTTCACAGATAGAGGTACATAACACCATTTCATAGGCGTACATCTCCCTCGCAGCATACTCGGTGACCCTACTGCGCTGAGGAAACAGCAAGCGCCAGCACGTTCTAATGGAGGGAGCCCAGGTGAAGGATGTGATACAGCAGTGGCGTCTGCTCACTGGGACTGTGAAGGAGAAAAACAAGGAGTTGGAGAAGGCTCGTGAGGCCTTGCATGAATTGGATGCCGAGCACGCTAAAACGGTGCGGCAGTGGGATGTGGAGAAGGAGAGCATCAAGAGTACCATCAGCGCTATTTTAGATCAGGTGAACACCAAGAAGGACGAGCTCCAGCGCATAGAGAAGGAAACCGCAGAGCTAAACAGGAAGGTAGTGGAAAGGCAGCGTCGCAACGTGGAACATCTGACCCTGCTAAACCGGCGCCGTGAGGTGGTACAGAACCAGCTGAAGGAGGCGGACGAAAAGGACGCGGGCATCAAAGAACGCCTCCACACCTTTCGTCGTATGCGTGAGGCTGGACAGCAGGAGTTACTGACCGCTCTCCAGAAAGCAGAGCATGCGGTGCCACGTGAGAGGGAGGCGTTTCAGATCAAGGTGCGCCAGCTGCGAAGCAGGATGTCGGAGATCACAAACACGATGGAGGCGGAGGCGAGGTCCTGGGCGCTTGAGCAGGCAATGCTTGCGTGGAAGGAAAAGGCGGAGACGCGCCAGCGGCTGCTGGAGGAAGTGAGTGCGGCTGAGCGCGGGAAGGATGTTTGGGCGGAGCTCCTACAGGACGCGAACACAATGCATAACCAGGATAGCATGCGAATTCTCAGTGAGGTGCAGTCCATTATTTCATCATTGTCCTGAAGGAGAGATTGGCCTGATGAGAGGAACTTTATGAAGTCCGCCTTGCGGTCACAGATCACTATCTCTGTTGGTTGTGTATGGACTTGTGTTTGCTTAGAGTTAGATACTTCACTTTTGACGGCAATTGCTAACATCTGAAGGAGGCGGGGGGGGCAAAAGGGTGCGAGCGTGTGGACTACCTGATTGAGTCCCGCTGCCCAGTAGACGCGTGGGGAGGGGAGAGTATGTGATAAGCCTTTCCAATGACTGCGTGCAGCTCGTTTATCTCAGCCCTTGAATACTTTTCCCCCCTTCGTCGGCACTGCTTGTTTTTATTTCCCTCTCTTCTTCAATTCCCGCGTTCTCCACCGGCTTTGGTCCGGCTCTGTGATGCACCACGGCCAATGGAGGCGATCTGAAATGGCGGCAACAATTCGGGTCCGTCACCTCCCCGTTGACTACAACGAGGCTGACTTGCTGAGACTGTGTGCCACATTTGGTGAACTTGTGGGATGCAAGGTGGTGGGAAGGGAACGACAGGCGGACACTGGGGTGGACACTGTCACGGTGGAAGTGAGCTTCGAGGAGAAGGACGACGCCCAGGCAGCAGCAGGGAACATGGAAGGGATGGCGTTTGCAGGGCACTTCCTGCGGGTTGTGTTGGTACGCTCATAGTGATTGCTCGTTACACTGAGAGCGAAAACAGTGCGACAAGGACACTGATTGAGATGGGGAGGGAAGGGGTTCGTGTGGGAGGCCTGCTATTCGTGTGCTGTTTGTCGTAAGTGTGGAGAGGCACATGTCATAGGATGGGCTCATCGGCATGCACCTGCTGGCCTGTACTCAAAGACTCGAGTGAACGTCACAGCGCTCCGCCACAAATGATGCTACCGTTTCTCCTTAATGTACCCCTTCTTCCCTTCACCCTCGTGCACTGCCGAGGACATTTATTGCTCCATACTTGATTATCCTTCGGTGAATATTCTTTGTGTGTGTATGCGTACGTGAGCTGCAAAAGAATATCCAAAAAAAAAAAGGTAGTAGTGGTCGCTCTAGCACGGGTGGCGGAATACAGCGTGAGAGGAATTTCCCACGCGGCTTCCTCGTTTACTGAACGCGACACCCAGCTTGTCCGTCAAGAAAGTATACGATAACTTTGAAAACAGGAACCAATTACTCTTTGGCGTAAGGCTACCGAGACGATTTAATTTTAGAAGGAGAGGGTGTAAGGTCACGGATGCCAGATCAGGTGAAGCGTCCGAACGGCGAATATATCGCAATCCTCGACGCCGGGTCGCAATACGGTAAAGTGATTGACCGAAAAGTACGGGAACTGCGGGTGGAATCCGTTATTCTGCCGCTTGACACCTCCACCGAGACGCTCCAACAGGATACCAACTTGAAGGGCATTATCATTAGCGGTGGGCCCAGCTCGGTGCACGATGCAGACGCCCCTGCCTACCATGCGGACCTTTTCACGGTTGGAAAGCCCCTCCTGGGCATCTGCTATGGCATGCAGCTCCTCGCGCACGTTTACGGCGGTGCGATAACCAAGGGGACGATTCGGGAAGATGGGCAAGATGTCATCACGCTTGATAGCGAGGCTCCCATTTTTGCTGGGATGGAACCGAAGCAGCAGGTGCTTCTCACCCATGGGGACTCCATCACCAACGCCGGTGAAGAATTGACGGCCATTGCACACAGCTCGGCCGGTATTATCGCCGCCGTGCGCCACCGCACCCTGCCGCTGTTTGGTGTGCAGTTTCATCCAGAGGTGGGGCTCACCGTGCACGGCCAGGATATATTTAGAAATTTCTTGACCATCTGCGGATGTACCTTTTCTTTTACAATGGAAGACCGCGAGGCGGTGGCGCTCCGTGGTATCCGCGAGCAAACCGCCAAAGGTCAGAAAGTACTGTGTCTTGCTTCGGGTGGGGTGGACAGCACGGTTTGTGCGGTACTCTTGCTGAAGGCGCTGGGGCCCGATCGGGTCGTCTGTATCCATATCGATCACGGCTTCATGCGTCTGCATGAAAGCGACCAGGTGGTATCCGCTCTGAAGGAGGCAGGGGTGCGGGTGCATCTGGTCAACGCAGTGGAGCAGTTCGCTAATGCTACGACGGAAATGCCAGCCAAGGGAAATCGCCCCGCGTATCGCACCAAGAAACTATCGGAGACGGTGGACCCCGAGGAGAAGCGCAACATAATCGGCGACGTCTTCATGGAAGTATGCGAGCGGGTCATTAAGGACATGTCGCTGGACGTGAATCACTTACTTCTTGCTCAGGGAACCCTACGACCCGACTTAATTGAATCCGGTTCTGCCTACGCCAGTGCCAATGCGGATGCTATAAAAACGCATCACAACGATACGACGGTGGTGCGACAGCTTCGCAAAGATGGACGCATCATTGAGCCCCTTTGTGATTATCACAAGGATGAGGTGCGTGAACTGGGGGTGCGTCTGGGCATCCCTCGCTCGCTGGTCGAGCGGCAACCTTTTCCGGGCCCTGGACTCGCTATTCGCATGTTGTGCAGTGACGGTACACCATTCATGGACGACAATTACGAATCTACGGAACGACTTGTACGAGATATTTGTGCTGGAAAGAGTAGTGTCGGGGTTCTTTCCGAACTTCAGGCGTCGCTGCAGCAGCTGCAGCTGGTGGGCTGCGTGCTACCAATTCGCACCGTTGGAGTACAGGGCGACAGCCGTACCTACGCCTATGCCGCGGCCTTGTCCCTTGGTCGCCATCCCGACCTCAACGAATGGGCCATACTAATGCAGCTGGCGAAAGCCATTCCCCAGGTAGCTCATTCAGTCAACCGTGTTGTCTTCATGTTTGGTGGAAAGCAGAATACCTCTCCTTGCGAAGTGACCCCCACCACTCTCGTGCCAGCCGTGCTGGACAAGCTGCGCATGGCCGACGACGTCGTCAACCGCGCTCTCTTTAAGCACCATCTGATACAAAAGCTGAGCCAGGTACCTGTAGTGCTGGTGCCAGTTGGTTTCGAGAACAAGGGCGGCTACTCTGTAGTGATACGCACCTTCGTTACCAACGACTTCATGACCGGTGTGCCGGCGGTGCCCGGCACTGAGTACATGCCAATGGAAGTCTTGGAGGAAATAGTAAAAGATTTGCAAGAGTTGGAATTTGTGTCTCGTGTGCTGTACGATCTCACCGCGAAACCACCCGGCACGACAGAGTGGGAGTGACCGCTCGACACTTCCAGCGGCGGCATGCATGCTCATGTGAAAGCACTTAATACAAGGAAAGGGGGTAGAGATGCCCTAGCGCTACTGCTGGCAATGTGTCCTGCCGCGCTGGCAGAACACATGAGTATGGATATACCACCCACTTCCTCACGCCCTCTCCTTTTTGCCGCGACGGAATGGGAAGTTGTGGAGATACGTGCTGAGAGGCGCCTGCTTAATCACACTAACGCTTTGGTTTGTACCTTTGGTGGAACTTCCCTGTAGCCATAACTTTATGACATTTGTCATTAAAGAGTAACGTTGATGATGACGAACACACTAGCAGCAGAAGGTGAGGGATGCGGGGGTGATAATGAAAAGACGTGTTTGTGTATGATATCTTTCTCACTCCCACAGAAGTGAGACCGGCACGAAGTGTACCACAACCCCAATTACTGTCTTCCTGCGCACTCTCCCTTCTACGCTTATTCACTGAGAGAGAGAGAGCAGTAGATGAGAAGCGACCGCTTATGCGAATGGTTCCCCTCTGTTTCCCTGTTCATCTGCCTTTTCCGTGACAGTCTCTTTTATTATTTAGTATTCTTCGTAACCTTTCTTTTTCAGGGAGCCCGGGCTCTCAAAGAAAAAGAAAAAAAACCGACCCCCCACCCCCACCCCCCCAAAAGAGGTCCCACGTGCAGGCACAACAAGAGGTCTCACAGAAATCAAATACACGACACACAACAAAAAGAAAGTGCCAGGAACAACGGAGTGTTTTCTTTCGTTAATTTCTGAATTTTTTTTGTTATTGTTGTTAAGCCGTATCCATATCTTCAAGAGGGAGAATCAAAAGGGGTGAAAGATTTTAAAAAAAAAGAAAAACAACAGAAGCGCGTACCGCCTTCGTCCCCACACATCCTCTCTCGCTGTTTTCTTTACCTTTCAACCGTACAGGGGAGCCTTCTACCAAGCGCTTCTTTCGTTTTTTTGCAGAAAGGTGGGTGGCTTTGCGTAAGACAAGGATCCTTCACTTCTCCTCTGCGTCGTTGCTTTCCCCTGAGCAGGGCTTTTGTTGTTGTTGTTGCTTTGGAGTTTTTTTTTTTTTGAAGGTAGTACTGAGCACTAGCCATCGGTAAAGGACCTTGGGTGCACGTGATCGGACTCTTACTGGCATCCCTTCCCGATCGCTTCCTTGTGACGGTGAGCTTGTCCAAGCTGAGTTTTCCGTTAAGCATACACACAGACAGAGGCACGTGTACACCTATATACGTATTCGTGTACAACGAAAGCTTAATCTCTCGCATTCATCTTTCCTCGACTACTGCTGCCTTCACCGTTGTTGACGGCCTTTAAACAGTCTCTTGCACCGAAGCACTAGCCTTTCACCACACCGACATCCAGTGAATACGTGGAGGCTCCGTCACGTCCTACCTCTTTCCTTACGTGTGTGGACAGTTGTAAACGCGTGTTAGCGACTGGAGGAGACATTTAGCATCAAATCTCGTGATCTTTTTGTTTCCTTCTTAAATTTGAGCTTCTCCTTTACGGCATTACCAGCGGTTCGCACATTTTCACTTTTGTTTCGGCCTAGTCTTTCTCTTGAGTACCATTGATTTCCCGCCATCCAAAGGATGGCCATTCTCACTGAGCCTGCTGTGGATCATGTTATCCAGATGGCGACCCCTGGTGCTCTCTTGAAGTCGGAGGAGACCCCCGTGGCACCCCTGACCGACATACCACGCCGCAATGTTTTTACGGTCAGTTACACCTGCGGCAACCGCCTCGAAAAGTCCACGCTTCAGTACGCACGCGATGACATGGAAATGCAGCTGCACAACATTCATGAGTACCACCAGAAGCGGCACCAGGCCTTCATTGACCGTCATGAGGAAGCTGCTTCCATCCCCGAGGCTGCGAAGCAGATAGGTATCAAGCTACTGCTTCGAATGGCTGCGGAGAGAGACCTCTCTATCGCGGAGCAAGCTGGCTACGCCCCCACGGTCCTTGAGTTTATGCGTCGCGCCTGGAGGACACTTCTGGAGCAGGCTAATGCCTTTCTGACTGACAGCATACCTGCCACCCTACCCGAGGATTGTGCTGGCCCGATGGAGGCCGTCGAGAGAAGCCGCACCGCTCTCGAGAACATATCCTCCATCGGGGTGTGGTTCTCTGGCCCCACCATCTCCCCTCCCCTCCGCCGATATAGCATGCAGGTGACGGGGCCCGATGGTTCGGTGCAGAATGTGGTGGTGGTGGGCCTTATTAGCTTTTCCTACTCTTCGTACGTCATGCATGTGCGTGGCGAGGCGCAGGTGGCAGCGCTACGGGAGCTGAATCGGCTGGAGGAGCAGCTGGGTATGCAGTGCCTTTTTGTGCCGCAACTTCTGGTACTCCCCTCCACCAACAGTACCACGTGAGTACCAGAGCGCCAGTAGTTGCAGTATTTCTTTCCAGAGTAGGTGTACGCTTGTTTGTGTAGCATGCAGAGGTGCCACCCATGTACACTCTCCCACGTCTGCCTACAGTACTGAGAGAGAGAAAGAAGAGGGAAGGAAGCAGGAGCAAGTGGTGTAAATGCTGGTGCCATGGGAGGGGAAGAGGTGGAGAAAAATAATAGTAACACACCTCCGCCCCCTTCCCGCCCTACAGCGATTGCACGCAAATGTACAATCTGAGTACAACGTCGGAGCTTTTTTTTTTTGTGAGCTCAAAGATTAGTGACCTACTGCAGGCGATTGTTTTATGTAGGTGACATGGGGCTGGGATTTGGTACGTACTGGTAGTTGGCCTGCTGATGTTTTTCATTTCTATGCTCTCCACTTTTATTCCTGCGTATACATTGATGAAACACCTGTAAAGGTGATTCGCATATGCGGAGTATGTGTATTGGGAGGTAATGCCCCTCTCTTTTTTTTCTTTCAGTGGTACCTCATTGTTATCTCTTGCACAACAGTACCCTCTCGCTTTTGCCTGTTCACTTGTCCACTCACATCACGTGCGCCTATACCAGGTATGTTTGTTCTGTGATAGGTGTTGCTGGTTCTTGTTGATGTGAAAACGTCGAGCACGTATGCTTGTTCGGTCATCTAAGGTATTTCTCCTCGGCTACGCCTTGTCCGTACTGATGTATGATTGGTGAACTTCCGTGCTTCTTGCCTTCGGGAGTGCTGGTGGTGAGGGGAAAGGGCTCTGATGATGTTTGTGGAGCTACCAGCCGTTCCTTGATATATTTGTATGTGCATACACGCACACGTGTATGCAAACTACGCCGTGGGGCCCTTGTTTTTTTCTTCAGGTCCGCCTACTAGCGCCGTAGTGTCCTGTTGCAGGGGGGGGGTGGCGTTAGACGTGATTTGTGTGCTGGAACGGCAAGTTGCGGTTCGGGCTTTCGAATCGAGATATTCGGCAAGGGTGAACATCTTTTGGGACAAGCGGGGAGGTTATTGCTTGTTTGCCTCAGAAGGTATCGATGGCTCCTTCACGTGAAGGTTCAAGCAAATGCTAAGGACGCGGGTAGCTCCATTACGCTTGGGATGTGGTTCTGCCCGCATGGATAAACGTTTCTCCAGCACACGTCGAACGACCAGAAGACTAGTGGAGTTGTCCAGTGTGCTTTTACAGCAACGTGATGGGCAATACTCTGCATGCAACGCGAGCGAAAAGTCAGGGCTAAATGTGCTTTAGGGGTGGGGATGGCCCACCCCTCCCCCTGCCTGTGTTGTAGTCCCCCTCTTTCCACTTTTTCCTACGTGGGCATGGATCACAGCAAAGAGAGCTCATCGTATGACCGTTTTTGTTCCCTTTTATGCCTTACAGTACGGTATCCCGGTCACCTCCTGTATGGTGGGGATGATGAGCAGACCATTGTGGTTCTTTAGTAGATTGATGTCATTTCATTTGGCGGCGTTGGGAAACGTTTCTTTCCTCCCTTTACCCTTTTCTCTTTCATATCTTTCATCTTCA
>JAIZPF010000068.1:88125-99321 GCA_020509355.1 Blechomonas ayalai | reverse complement strand
CCCCCCGCCCTCACACCCACAACACAGCAAAACGGTCACGCTCTCTCTCCGCCCCGTGAGGCCAGCGAGTGCCGCATGGTGGGAGCGAGGCCGGGTGACGCAGAGGGTTTCTCTCTGGCACGGCCCGTCCAGCTGGACTGCGGGGGGTCACGCACAGACGCTCTTCGGGGGTTCACAGCACACACACACACACGTACATACCGCCCTGCATGGCCCATCCCAGGACGGTGGTTGCCCCATCCCCCGGGATGTGCACCCTAACCCTATCGCTTGTCGTCACCCTCGCCATGGGATGGGGTGCACAGGGTACAGGGCGGGTCCATACAGTTGACGACCAAGTGAGGCACAAGCACCTCCAATGTCTTCACCGCCTCATCGCGCTGCCCGCTGAAGATAAGGGCAATCGCATGGGAAGGGTTCAATGAGCCCAACATCACTGAGACGACAACACTGAAGTCCGCCAGCATGTAGGACAGCCGAAGAGGCACCGCACACACTGAGATGTCGACCATGTTGGACGTGGTCCCGCGGGTGCTGGCCGTAGTGCTGCTGCTGACGCTGCTGTCGTGCGCCACTCGTGCCGTCTGACCCGACTGTGCGGTGACGATGATGGGGCGTGACAGCACGACTCCGCCCGAAAGAGATCCCCGGCATAGGATCCAGTACATGACGGGAAATACAGGCAGGTACAGCATGAGGTGGGCGAGAAGGACGAGAGTCTTCTGAACCCACCATATCGAGGTTCGTACAAGAGCAAAATAGAAGTAGTACACGGCTACGGTTGGAAAAAGAAATGTCGCCATCGTGAGGAGCACCGTCGCCAGCAGCAGCTGGTCGACATCAAAGTCATGGCTGTCGATGCGTTGGCGCAGCGGGTTGGACTTCATGCAGCGGAATTGCAGGAATACGCTGTGAAGGAGCGAGCATATCCAGCGGTACGGGAAGGCGGTCGCATAAAAGAGAAACCGCAAGTGCAACGTCACCAACATGCTGATATCCGCCACAATCGATAGGGCACAGCTGGCGCCGAGGCAGGAGGCGAGAACCCACATGAGCACGTAGCTCGGTGGCACCCAGAGGTACTGCTCCGTCTGGAACGTCCCGTCGCCCACCAGCGATTCCATGGAGTGTAAGGATGTGTCCCCTGCCGTCGCCGCGAAGAAGCCCCCGAGACGCAGTCCAGACGCTAGTACAAAGCGTGGAGCCAACCGCATGAGCTCATCCCCCATCGCGAGCACCCATTTCGCGAAGCAGCAGAGGGTCATGTTGAGGTCCTCGTTCATCTTCAGCCCTGCCGGCCAGCCTTCAAACCAGTCCATATACGACGTGTGCAGCTCGAAGAGGAAGTACCGTGGGAGGCGACGTGCGTACGCGTAGAGCCCTGGACCGCCCGTGACAAGTAAAAAGCCAATGAGCAGCCCCAGCACCCCATCTGCGAGCCAGCGGGCGAAGTAGTTCCAGTAGCAGACCTCGCGATGAAGTGGGTGAGCGCGGCACTGGTGCGGGAGCACGGGGTGTAGCCCACACGCATTGGTGCGGCCTCGCAGGAGGGACAAGAAGTTGGCCAACTCACGCGTGCGTAGTTCCATGATGGATACGAAGCACGAGAGGCGACTAAACAACGGCATCACCTGTAACAGCGCGAGCAGCAAATCGAGGAGCCGATCAAGCGTAGCGTGAAAGGTGCGTGCCACTAAGGGCTCCACAGCGTCTACCGCTGTCTCCCCTTCCCATTTTGTGCTCATCCGTTTGGCCATCTGCCACTGGGGTGAGGACTGGTTGGCCCACGGGGTGTATGGGTTTGGGGAGATACGAGGGGGAGTCAGCTGGAGCACTCGATTGGGTCTACCTGAATTCGCCAGGTTCACGTCCCCGCCTTTGTCGTCATGGCCGTAACAATGGGGTGTGCTCAGGGCAGACTGGGCGCCGTCCTTCGTTCGACGTTCCACAATGATATGCCGGATCAGCTTTCCCGCTTTGCACATTTGCAACAGTACACTCATCTCCCCATAGTCACCGCTCGTGGGAAAGTCCAGGCGCGGGGGCACGCCCACTGCCGCGACCATCTCCTCCTCGCCTCGCTCGTACTCCGACATCTGCGAGAAACTCTGCAGCATCAGGGGTGTACCGTGTTCTGGGCCCAGCCGCCGGTGTTGGTGCTCAGAGACGGCGATGTCGTCTTCCAGGGTGTTGCGAAGGACCACCTCGCTGCCGTAGGAGGCGCTGCCGGCGGAGAAGCTGAGGTCCAGCTGTCCAGCCTCCTTGGTCATGGGATAGAAGATGGCGCTGACGTGGGTGAGGGGCTGCGACTGCGTCGACACCAGGCGCTGATGGACGGCGGAGGAGGGACCACTCCGGCAGCGGACGAAGTGCTGTGGCATGCGGGGGGCTGCCTGGGTCATCATGATCGGCGGTAGTAGCACGCCTTCCAGGTTGGACCGCGCGCCGGCAACGCATACGGGTTTCTTCCCAGACATCAGCTGGCGCACGCCCTGCGATCCGTATACGGCGGCAGCACTGAACACCGTGGGGCGAACGGCAAAGTGTCTCTCTGTGTCACACCGAATGACATGCAGCTGACAGGGCTGAACACGGTAGCCGCAGCACCACACCTCACCCGGCGTGGGCCCCTGCTGCAGCTCCAACCAGATATCGCTCCGCTGTCGCCAAGGGCGGGTGCTACTCTCATGAAAGGGATCTAGCGCGGCCACAGTCACACGACGTGCGCGTGCCACGCTCATGGAGTCTCCCGTCCCCGTTCTGGCTGTCCCTCGAATAAAGCCCACGATCTGAAGGGAGTTGTGCTTGAGCGTGCTGTGTATATCTGAGTCTACCGCGAGTGCCGCGTTGATCCTTCCCAGTTCCGTCATCGCTTCGGTGATGGCCATGCCCCGCAGAAACCAGGCAACAACGACCGACAGCCCACGTGGGTTCCAACCAACTAGCCACGCATCATCATCGTCATGGCCACTGGCCGCCCGCGCGAGTGGCCACACCAGCGTGCAGACATCTCCAGGAGCGGCCATTGTGACGGCAGCTGGAAGAGAGACCAGGCCACCGCCCTTCCTTTCAGCAGGTAACGAGACAGAAGTGAGCGAGCGAGCGAGCGTGTATATGTCGAGGTGTGAGTCGCTGAGGAAAACTTCAACCCCTCCAGCCTTCCCTCCACAGGCGTGTGTGAGTGTGTGTGTGCCTAATAGTGCCTTGGTGAGACTTATGATAACACGAACTGCAGGATCCGATCGAACGCGTCCTCACCGTCTACCCGTTCAACCTGGGGGCGCTTGTTGGAGAGAGACGGAGCGAAGGAGACAAACATGAGACATTCGCGAAGGACGGCTTGTGCAGGCCACCTGTTAGGCCACAAAGGGGGCGGCATGCGGAAGCCTGCCATACCTACGCAAGCATGTGGATGCTCAGGCGTTAGAGAAGTGTATGCTACAGAGCCGTGTGCGGCGCCGAGACGACGCTCTGCCTGGAAGACTCGCGCGCCGTGCTGCGCCTCAGCGGAGCCGTTTCTTCCAAGCTGCTCCAAAGGTTACGCTTTTTGAAAATCCAGACACCTGTTCTCCCCCTCATCCCTGTGAGACTCCTCTTACTGCCCTCTGGCAGCGTGCACTAGTATGCTACACACCCGGCAGGACTCAACCCTCCCCTCCCCGCCCTCCTCTTCTCATCGATTGCCCTTCGTCGTGTCGTGGGGTCCGTTTTTCGCAAAAAGAACGAAACCGCGACGGCGGAGGAGGTGATCGTGGTGGTGGTGGGCTACTCTTCATCAAATCCAAAACCGGAGAAGAATGGGTCGTCCACCGTATCCGGTGTTCGCCCTGCTTGCCCTTGTGATGGCGCCAGCTTGCTCTCCTCCGTCGTCACGTAGGAGGGCTCAAAGGTCTGTGCGGAGTCGTCGAGGACAGCCGTTAGCCGACTGGCATCCATCGCCGCCGAAAGTGGGACATCTATGGATCTCGCTAATGCCTCATCCATGGAGGATATTACTGTAGCGACCCCTCCAGCGTGTGGAGGTCCTTCCTCGTTCTCCTCCTCCCCCCCATCACGGGCTTCGTCGGCGCAGGAAACGTCATTAATAGCATCGTCCTCCACGACCGTTGCTGGCGATACGTTTGTGTCGGCGGCGGGGAGGGGGGTGGGCGGGACCGAGATGTGTGCCTCCAGCCTTTCGGCATCGGCTACCTGTGGGGACAGCTGAGAACGGAGGAGTCGCTCTGCCTCTTCGGCTTCCCGTTCCAACGCCTCTTGGCGCGATTCCTCTTCCCGCTTGGATCGGTGCTCGGCAATCTCGAGGCGCAACTTATCCAGCACCCCTCGTTGATGTGCAATGGAGTCCAGCAGCTGCACCTTCTTCTGTTGCCGTATCTCCGCCAATCGCGAGGTCAGCTCCTGCACCCGAAGTCTGTCCGCAGTTGCCTGCTTCGCGCGCTGTCCCACCTCTGCCATGGACCGCAGTAGCGCCGTTTTGCGGGCCTTTTCTTCCTCCATCCGCTCTGGCGCTTGGCTGAGGCTGTACTGCGCATACCACGCAATTGACTGGGAAGCGGTCGCGCAGGCGGCCGACACCGATCTCCACGCAGACTGCACCGCCGCGGTCTTCTCTGCTGACAGCTTCTGAAAAGGCCCCTGAAGCACGGTGGTGGTAGCCGGTAGCACGGGCAGCGAGATGGGCCCCCCTATGGCGTCCGTCCGGCTGCTGTCCTCCTCCTCCGCCTCCAGCTTCACTAGCGCCTGCTGAACGACGTGGGCAGGTGGCGTGGTGGTGCCGTACACAGAGTGGGCTTGGACAAGGTCCGAAATCTGTTGCAGACGCAGCAGGTGACTAACCTCTCGTCGCATTTGAAGCTCTGGCTGGCGGCATTGCTTGTCGATCGTTTCGAGATGCAGGTTCGCTGCCTCCTGCAGTGACAGTACCCACGCACGGTACTTTGCCAGCAACTCCTGCTGGATGTCGAAGAGGCTACCACCCTGCTCGCCATCATGCTCGCCGACGCCCTCCGCCGGACCGTGGGCGTCCTTAGCCACCGCCGCCGGTGGTGCGGCACCACAGCGCAGCAGTAGCACCTCCGCTAATCTGGCCGTCGCCTCCGTCGGGAGAACATCTGTGGCGAGCCACACGTCTTGAATGACCTGCCAGAGACGTGTGTTCTCCGCAAGGAGGAAGGCAAGCGAGTTATGGCGGGAGCTGGCTGTCTCCTGCAAGGAGAGAAGCCGCTGCAAAAGACGCGTGGCGGCAACGCGGCTGCGCGTGTCTTGGTGCAGTACGGTGTGCTCCAACAACGACGCGAGGGCTTCCGTTGACTCGTGCTGCAGCGCCGTGGTGATGGCATGAGCGGCGAGATGGCGGTGACGCGTTGCTCCTTCCTCGATGAACTGTCCACCGGCGTCTCTGCGGGACGGCTTTCTCCACGGAAGTGGGGGCACCTTGTCTTCACGCTGGGCTCTCTCCACCACCATCTTCCTGAGGTACAGCACCTCCCGCGTGAGATGACCACGCAGGGACTCCAAACTCTGGGCCGTGCCCCTCAGTTCCGCCAGACGCTGTGGGTTCACTGCGTCGGAGCCGTTCCAGTGGTCTCGAAGACGATCCGATGAGCTGCGATCGAGTAAGAGGACGGCCAGCGCAGCTCGCCGCTCCGCCAGTTGATCCCGCAGACTTTTGTTGTGGGCCAGTAGGCGTTGCTCGGCAAAGGATGGGCACACACATCGTGCGCTCACTGCAAGCTCGTGCTGCGTCGCCAACAAGCCCCATTCCTGCGATGGAAGACAAAGCGCGTCAAGCTCCTGCAGCGCTCCCTCCCTAGCGGACTCCAGCTCAGTCGCTAGCTGCACCACGCTGTGGTGGTGCTTTTGCAGGGAGAGGTGCTCCTCCATCAGGCCTTCCAATGCAACCCGGGTGGGTGTGTGTGAAATGTGTGGAAGCGCGTCCGCGAGCGCTGCTCGAAGCTGCGTCAGCTCATCCTTCGGCGGTGGCCCTGGCGCCTCACCCGCAGGTGCAGAGGGGGTGCGTTCCTCCGCCCCGTCATCTTCTTGAAGGTGCTCGAACCCAGCGGTTGCATACAGTTCACGAAGGATATTTGCCGGCCGAGCAAAGGAGCTGGAGGACGTAGAGGGGCCATGCGGGGTGACGCCGCATCTTGTGCATTGCTCCAAGTGGGTACGTAGTACGGCCGCCCGCGCGTGGGCGCATCGTCCCTCTACCGCCTCCGCTGCGGTTCGATGCAGCAGACAAACTAACGGTGCTTGACCTAGAACCTCGACAGCTGCCGAAGGAGCTGCGCCGGTTTCCTCCGCTGCGGGATGTTGCGTTCCCCTGACTGGCGAATCACCTTTCATCACCGCACGCAGCTGGCGCTGCCGCTCTTGAAAGGCACGCAATGTCTTCTCATCCTCAATTGCCACGCGTACAGCGAAGGCGTACCGCTCCGCCGCCTGCCGCTGTGCCGCTTCCAGTTCAGCCACCCGAAGAAGAAGGTGTACATCCTCATCTTCCTGTCCCTCCTCCCCGGGTTCTTCCGTCCGGGCGTCCTCCTCATCGACACCGCCAGGACGATCGCCATCAGATGCATTCGATCCCTCTTGGACATCCTGCAGCACCGCGACACCAGCGTTTCCCTGTTCATCTACTTCCCCCTCGAGAAGTAGTGCCGAGGGAGCGGACAGGAGTTCTGGCTTAACACGGCGAGCACTCCGCTCATCCTCCTCCTCCTCTCGTTCGCGCTTGTTATTCAGCATCGGCCCAGAGTCGGCTGCCGCCGCTCGCGCCGGGTGCTCGGTCATATCGGGGGAGATGTCCAGCTGCCCCGGAGGTGTCCCATCCACTCCTGTTGTCTGGTCCACCGCGCCATGATGCGCACCGTCTTGCGATATGGGTGGTATGCCAGAAGACTCGTTATTCATCGCTTTCCGTTGTCCTCCGTATGTGTGTTGGAGGACGCCACTTGGGCTGACTTCCCACTGCCCCCTCCCTGATGGACTGCCCTTTACGCGCGCACTATCAATCACCCCTTGACCGAGCGGTGCAGGATTTTAAATGCCACGCCCAGCGGTCACTCCGAACGGTCAGGTGAATGGAGCCATGAGACAAAGTGATTCCCCCACCAAGAATAACAAAAAAAGGAGAAGAGATGTGGTGTGACAGAGCAAATGGGGGAGTTTTCTTTTCTTCTGCGAAAGAGTTACAGGGATGGACCCGCACGCGATGCCCACATCAAGGGCCCCTTTGCTTCTTCCTCTGCGTCACCATGCGTGCTTTGAGTGTGTATTGGCATACACTTGTGAATATTCGTCATTCTGTCCATCCAGAGTGCATCTCCCCCCACCCCCCCTGCGATTGATCATCTACTTCGTTATCATTGTTTCTTCTTCTTATTCATTACTATTCTCTATCACTGTATGAACCTCTAACGGGTGGCCGATGGCTCACTCGTCGCGAATGCCAACCCCAGCAGTAATGGACCACCGCATGCAGCTGAGTTTGGGCTATCCTAGCTTTTCTTTCAGATACGGAAGGAGATGGCGGCTAGATGGAAACACGCCATGACCCGTTGACCCTTTCGTTTTCCTAAAAAACAGAACCGACCCGTTATACACAACACTTGCACATCTAGTGAGGCGTGCACTACCAGCCAACGAACATGACACCGTAGCTGCGCAATAAGACAATAAGACATTACTTCCCCCCATCATCTGCCCCATTATCATATTCCCACACCACGCAGCTGCACCTTCTGTTCCTGCCGCTAACAACCTAAATCAACTGTCAACCTCGGTTCGCGAACCCTCCTATCCCACTCGAAGATAAAGAAACAACATTCGCCAATGGTCGGACCCCTGCGGGTGGGGACAAATGAGCCGCAACAGAGTAACATCCACTACACGACCAGCTGACAAGTAAAATGACGGCTAAAGGGCACCCCGCAGGGAACGAGGGAAGCATCAGAGAACAGGGCGACCGGCTGAGATCGTTCGGACGCGAGCACTCCCCCCCCATAGATACGAACACAAGCAAATGCATACGAAATATAAAGATCGACAGAAGACATGGCACATAAACTCAAATTGGACTTACACAAGGCTTACGGAAATGCAGGCATAAAGAAACAAATACCACGAACAAGTATGGGGCAAAGGGAGAGGGAGAGGAAGGAAAGGGAGATGGGAGAACACGCGCTTCCACAGCATCGCGGAAAAGTTCAGAAGAGGGGGGAGACGTCAGCGTAGCTGAGAAACAGGCCCAACGCATGTGGCAGGACTGTCGGAAACATCTGCCGCTTTTGTCAGCGGATGCACACGCACACACAGAAGGAGAGAGAGAGAGAGAAACAATAAAGAACACACGTAGACGTTATGATTACAACGGTTTGGATAGCATGATATATACCCCCCCCCCGCCTCCCCCCAGCTCTCGTTTACTGTATACAATATCCATGTATACCACACAAACACATGCATTGTGATGTAGGAATATCCGCGTACGACCGTGCATCACGCGGCTGCGATCACACATGCTCCTCTCCCCTATAGGCACCCCACAGAGCGGCAGCGTATCCGCTGCCACCACAGAAAAAAAAACGAAGGCAACAGGCAAAGCCGCAGCAAGAAGAAAAGACTTGTGAGGGGTAGTGCTGAGGTGTTGCCTGAGAAGAGGAAGAGCGAAGGGGTTGGCTGGGTCTGGTGATAGCAGTCCGCACCACCACCAGACCACCCCGCACATCTCTCCCCCCGCCTCCCATCTGCCTTCCAGATCCCTCTCAAAATCGTAAGTCTGCTAAGCACCAACCGCTTCCTCATGGAGGTAGGATAATGGTAGGAACGCCAACAGAACACATATCGCCACAGGTCTACTCGGACAGCAACACCAAAGGCGCGTATGAGGACATGGCACGTTGCATGATCGCGCTGCCCCCACCCCTCCCCTTCTGCTATTTGGATACGCCCTAAGTCGTGGTCCTGGATAGGGCGTGAGTGACCGTGCGATTAAACATGCGGCACGGGAGAAGCCGCCGGTGGGCGCCACCTTCCTTTGTTCCCCAGAACACGTCCCTTCTAAAGCAACAACAAAGCAAAGCCAGAGCACGAGCGCCGAGGGTTCCTCACCCAGGCGGAAGAGTGACGCTTGCGATTGTCTCTGCTACACCCTAGCCATCGACCACAAGGGCCACGTTCGTGAGGCGCAGCGCACTCGACCAGAGGCGTTCGTGACACGTCAAGCAAAACCCTCCCCGCGTCCCTCCCCGCCAACTGGCTTCACCATCGCTCACACCGCCGATGTGTAGCCAGCACAGTGCGGGCGTGCTCAATACAAAAGCACCTTGGCTTGATTGCGTCCATCAGGCTTGCTGCTCTCTTGCGGCTCCTCCTCACCGACGAACTGGACCACCGAAGGGCGTCGGCGGGGCCCCCTCCTCGCACCAGTCGAGCAGAACGACCCCCCGTGCAAGCTCCCGAAGCTCGCGGAGTTCGAGCCTCCGCTAGATTGACGTAGAATACTACCCGGGTGCTTGCTCACCTCGTTGACGGCGCCCGCTTCCGGCGGGCCTCGGCGAGGGATGCTATCTGGTGGAGGTACGGCCCGCGAAAGGGCCGGGCCACCGGTTGCCTGGGGTAGCATCGGTATTATCGCCCGCGCAGGCTTGTTGTGGATGGTCCCAGCGCGGTTTACTGCCGTGCTTGCTTTTGCTGTACCTATGCCATGCACTACGGTTTTGGGACCCACTGGTACGTGAGGCGGGGCGGCATGCGTAGCCATGACACCCCGTTGCTTCCCCTGCGACGACGCCGGATGGGTGTGCCTGTGAGTGCCTAGCGGCGTCAGGGGAGGCATCGCCGTCGGCCGCGAGCGCCAGTGCAGTAGCCCCGTTTGCTTGCCAGGCGGTGGGTGCTGGGGAACGGGAGACGCCATAGGTGCTGCGCGTGGCGTTTGTATGGACCGGACATGTTTCTTCTCCAGCAGTGACAACTGCGCTGAGTGGTTGCGACCGCAGCTCACTTTCTGTGACGGCGTGTGCGAGGGGTGGCGGTGAGGCGCTGGCGAGTGCCGTGCAACCGGTGCCGACGGGGGCGTGGGCACCACAATGGATTCCAAGAGCGAGATGTCCTTGTAGGAGTCTAAGGAGGTGCTTACTATGTAGAAGCGGTCCGACATGGTGGACACATTATTCAAAGAGTCGACAGAGGCAGCCTCCGACTGGTCGGTGACGGCGTGCTCTGTCTCCTTCTCTGCCATTTCCTTCCACTCGTAGAAGCTGGGCGGGGGGCCTTCGTCCAACGAGAAGAGGTCGCTGCTGCGGCTGATGTTGCCCAGTTCCCACGAGACATTCGGGCTCTTCGTCGTCATGATGATACGAGGGCTTAGAGTGGCTACCCTCTTGACAGTGGCCACGTTAGGCTTGGCAAGGCTGACTAGGGGTGCTGCGGTATCCACCGGAATAATCGCAAAGTCCTCAGATACAAGCCAACTAGGCGAGCTAGCCGTGCTGCATAGAGATGGAAAGTCGGGGGACAGACGGTGAATCGCGCTTCTGCCACATTCATCACTGGAAGGGGGTGCCGTCGTCGTCCTCGATAGATTGCATGGAGAGGAATCAAGCGGGAAATCCTTTCTCACACACCCGTACTGCTCTAACAAGGAGGATTGGAGATGTGCGGTCAGGTTGGGGTCGTTGACCATCACGGTGTCCGACAGCGCCTGCTGCCGACCTCCATCTGTACCGTTTGCCCCTAACCCTAAGTTCGTCGTGTCTGGAGAATCAACTATCTCAGACAACAAATTTCGTGCGCGTTCTCCCAATTGCAATGGCTTCACGCAGGCGCACCCCATTTTTTTATGGAAATGAACTTACGTGACGTCAGCGTGGCGGCCCCTCTTGGAATTACTTCACCGATGTGTCCGCAGGGGCCTTCCAATAGAGGCCCTGAAGGGCTGAGAAAGCCTCCAGAGCGACACGCGAAGGTCAAATGGTCCCCCACCCTTCCGATCAACGCGGAGGTACACGCAAAAAGGTTGCTAAATGGGTTGTGACACTATGAATTTATATGTTAGTTGTTATCCCTGCGTGTGTGTGGGTGTCCAAAGGGTACACACAGCTGTATCACGCAGCGTCTCCTTATCGGGCAATACAACGATCGGAGAGAAAAAGAGCATGCGAATGGATGAGGCGGGGGAATCCACGTAGGGAGACGCCC
>JAIZPF010000068.1:63653-87757 GCA_020509355.1 Blechomonas ayalai | reverse complement strand
GGGGGGGGGGTGCGCAAGAGTAAATCGGTGGAGGTCGCTTCGACGATGTCAGCTTGAAGTGGTACGGGGTGGACAAGCAGATATTCCATCCCGCAGCTCTCCGCCAAACGCAAAAACAGCTAATACCTCTCTCTCTCTCTCTCGTGCCCCCTCCTCCTCTGTTACGCGATGTTGTCGAGCTGCTACCGTCTTTATGCCCCGTTGTCTGATCTCTCCCAAAAGAAGATAATCCCCAGGGGAGCCTCTCTCTCTCCCCCTTCTCGCTCTCCCAACCCCGTTCATAACTCCGTGGGGGTTGGGGGTTGTCCATCGAGGTCACCAACGGCTGCCCTTCTCGGAGAAGGACCCACCATCAGGCGGTGCGGAACTGCGACGCGATGCCCGCGATCTGGGTGATTACCTCGCGGGGTTTGCCGTGCTACCTCCACCATCAACCCCGGCGCGTCTCCTGTAGTCTTCTTGTGCCGCAGTCTCTAGTTCCACACAGAGTTTCCGATAGAGACCCGCGACTTGGGCAGCCTGAGCGTACGCCGATTCCGCTTTTAATGCCCGCGCCATCGCTTGTTGCACCGTGTCGGACTGCTGCGGCATGAGTGCTGCCCAATCGAGGAAGAAGTGCACTTCATTAATGTCGTCAATGGGGCTCTCGTAGTCATCACCCTCGTCCTCATCCAAACCAAACATGGCGTCGCGAAGGTGCCCCCCGAGACGGTCGCCCTCCGACGTGTCCACGTCGGAGAGGTCGTCATAGGCGCTGACCTCTCCGGTGTCATCCCCACCATCCACCCCGAGTACCGCCTCATCGTCGTCGTCGATGTCTTCGACATCCTCCTCAACCCCGTTGCGGATATCGCTCAAAGTTTTTTCGGTCGCGCGGCAGCGGGCCTCGAGTAGGGGCTCGTTGGTGAAGATGCAGTAGTCAATGAGAGCAAGGGTGCGCTCCACATAGTTGGCAACAAACGTGGCGTAACAGGGATGGGAGGTTGTGTTGGGGCGAACCAAACACTGCAGGAGTGATGTCAGCCCAAGAATCAACCCCTTCCGTGTCAGCAAGGAGAGTGCCTCGACGACTTCGGCCGCCTGCTCCATGTCAGCGGCCTTCATCGACCGCTTCGTTTTCGTTTTGCGAGCGGCATCCGCGAGGTGGGCGGGGGGCGCTTCGGAGGGCAGACACCCACGAAACAGGTGGAAGAGCCCGTCGAAGAATTGGGGGTAGGCGCTGTGCTGCACAAGAATGGTGAGCGTTGCGGTCGCGTCGTAGTAGAAGCAATCCATCAGCGCCGCTACGATCCAAACACGGACGTGCACGTGGACCAGCACCGTATCTGGTTGCACGAGTGCTTGCAGAAGGAGGATGATGAAGCGCGGGAGATGAGCGTCGAACAGGCCAACTTGCGCATGTCCCTTCGCCTGGTGCAGCATCGCCTCGATCAGCTGAGACGGCGCAATCTGGCACTCCTTCGAGCACACCACGCCGCCCAGCAACATCTTATGGCACGCGTTGTACGTGGCGTCGATGAGGTCTTTGTTGGTTAGGTACTCGACCGTCCCCCCCGACACAAAGTTATCCAACACCTCCTCAATCAAGTTAAAGAAGTCCACCCCAATGCCACTCTCCACCGTGCTGAAGAGCAGCGGTAGTATCTCCCAACACTCGGGCGGGATCGGCTTGGCAAAGCACACGACATGCAGCAAAATACCAAGCGCCTTCTCCATGTAATCGAAACTGTCTGGCTGTTGAAGTACTTTCGTCACGAGGCGAAGAAGCTCCGGCAGCATCATCGAGGATGCCCCGCTGCTTTTTTCACATGAGATGACCACGGTATAGATGGCCTCCAGCAGCGCATCAGCGGTGAAACTGGCCCGCTCGAGCTGCGCGATACCCGCTTCCTCCAGCGCGTCGCCCTCCTGTGTCTCCAGCTCGTACACCAATGCTAGAAAGTTCTGCACGAGCGTGCTACCCAGTTTGCCCATTACCGGCGCCAGCTCCGGCGCGAAGTGTGTCGCCAGGTGCAGCAGGGCAGCTGGAATGAAGGTCGTCTGCACTCGGTTCAGCAGCAGTAAGCACTCTTCCACGAGTGGTACGAGAACGGGTCTAAGATATGGCCGAGCGCGCTTCATTTCAAGCAGGGTGCACATGGCATCGATGGCCGACAACCGCATGCGAGGGTCCTTGTCCTCCACGAGAGAGCATATTAAGCGCACAAAGTCGGCGAAGTCCTCCTCGTTCGGTATCGGGGCCTTGGCGTAGCGCTGACACACCATCACTGCCTTGTAGCGCAGGGGAGGGAAGGCCACCGCTGGCGCAACGCGTGGCGCCACGTAGGTCTGCAGCACATGCGCCATCTGCGTCTCCCAGATTGTGGGCACCGCGCGGAGGTGCTTGCGAAGGATGAAGAGCACATGCAAGAAGCCGAAAGTGCGGGGGAAGGACTCCGGCGTGTCATCCGTCGCCAGGCCGGCGCCAAGCACGGTGAGGATCTCCTGCAGCAGGGAGGGGTCATGAAACTGCTTCCTACCGCCGATGAGGGCAAGAATCGCGTTGGACGCCGCCTGTCGCTGGGTCACCTCACCCGAGCCAGCGCCTTCATCCATGAGGTAGGCCGCGTACTCGGAGAGGCCGTCCTCGGCGGCCAGGACCTCCTCATCCTCGTCGTTGTAGTTCAGGTACGGGAAGAAGAGGTGCTCGATGAGGTGCATGGCGTTTGGGCGGAGGTGGCGCGTGTAGAGGGACTCATCGAGGGTACAGAGCTTCAGGAAGCGAATGGCAAACATTTCGCTCTTCCTGTGCAACGAGCGGTCCTGCGCCGTGATACAGAACTGCAGCCAGCGCTGCCACATCGCCATAAACGTCTCGGCGTGTGCCTTGAGGAAGCGGGTGGCAAGTGGTGCCGGCTTCTTGCGCCGTGTGGCGTCGTTCAGGATAGAGTAGGATATCATCGCAATGCGCTTCACACAGAGGACGTACGAGGTATACATCTTTCCACCCGCCGCGGTCGCCGTTTGGTGGTGCGCCTCGGGGAACCTTTCCATCGAGGTGAGCCACTCGTCCAGCGCCGCCGCCGGGATTTCTTTTCCCTTGTTGAGCTGCAGAAAGACCTCCACCACGCACTCCATTACCTTAAACACAAGATGCGCCACACGACAATCGTTGTAGGCGAGGTACGCCTTCAGCACGTGCATCAACTGTCCGCATACGCTGACCTTTTCCGCTACCGGTTGCAAATTCACCAGCTTAAATCGCTTCGTGTAAGTGTAGAGGAGCTCAAGGACAGACAGTGACTGCTCCACGGGCGTCTGCTCCAAATTGGTTCCCACACGTGGCATCAACTCCGGCAGGTAATTCCAATTCACGATGCCAATGAGTGTCGAGACACATGCACATGCGGCTCTGCGATGGCTCTCAGGGGCGCGGAGAATGCCCTCGTACAGTACCTGCTGCATTGTCTGTACGCCCGGGGCGTACATGAGCGCGTCCTCGTCAATGGTGTGCAGCAGACTGTTCTTGGCATACAGCAGTGCGGAGAGGCTTTGCTCGGCGGGGAGGGTGGCATCGAAGCCGGCCTGGAGGAGGGTGATGACGTATTGTGGGGCGTTGGTGGTTCCCATGGCTGCCTCCAACTGCGCCGTTGCGTACGTGCGCTCGTCTTTGGAGCCGTGGTACGCCACGTGCAGCAGCTGCAGGACATCAGGTGCACTCATCTTCGTGCGTGTATGCAGGGGTGTAACCGGCGGAGGGCTCGGTACAGAGTGAGGTGCTGTGGCAGAGGTGAAAAGGAGGAGAGATGCGCATGTGACCAACCAACCAACCAACCAAGCCCAACCCCCGCCTCTCCTCGAGTTACACACCTCCCCCTCTCACCACCCTTTCTTCTTCCACGTCGCAGCCGCCAAGTGGTACAGCACGCCCCCCGCACCGGTAATGCACTACCAGCCTCACATGGACCCCAGAGGGCGTACATGCAGGGCGTCTTCCGCCGACACGGCCATACGAGGTCACGCACACGTGCTCCACTGGAGTGGTGGGAACAGCCAAATGGATATGTACAAGGAGTTGAGGCAAACAACAGGGTGAAATGCCCCCGCCCCCGCGGGATGGTCGTCGCAGGGGTGTATGTACGTGTGCACCCAAACCAGAGGATGGGCTATCCCATTCGTGTGATACGTATACATCAATGTAAGTATATCTTTCTCGTCGTCACATAGCTCTTTACGTACGTTTTTATTTTCTTCAATGCGCGTTTAACCTGCAGGAGAGCTTTCCTTGATCTACGCTCACCCCAGAGCGCCGGTGAATAGGTTTGCTCTTTCTCTGGTACCGGTGAATAGGTTTGCTCTTTCTCTGGTAGCCACCAGCCTGCCACCAAAGCCCCAGTCCGTTAGGACCGGGAGTAGTGCTGGCGCTTGGCTTCCCCCGCGACTGGGTACTGGACCCTGGCACACCACGGTGAGGTGGCTGGCATCACCAGGGTTATGTACGTGTACATATATATTTTACTCACACCGTAATGTTGAAGGAAGGGATGCAGGTGAAGCTGGTGGTAGGCTTCCGTAGGGCCGCCCTCTGCCCCCGCTCTCTACTCAACAGGGTGAGGACCCTATCGACGAACTGTGGGCTCATTTGTTGTGGAAACCATTCGAAGATATCCACCCCTGACCCACGCTTCTCACGTGCCCTGGATTCCAAAGCGAAAAACATCACCCACACGACCGTCAGACCAACCATGCCAGGCAGAAGACAGTGAGGGTGGGCAGGCCTCCTATCCGTCGCCCTACTGCTCTCCATCCTCCACGAATTCGGCGGCCCGTCTTCTTGTCGTGGCTTCTGAGAAGCACATGGCCATTCCCGTGGATAAGTGCAGGGGGACGGGGCGGTGCAGCGCATGGAAAGGCGCGGTGGCGGCAGGTCTGGCGGGGTCGAAGTCTTTCCCCGGAAGCAGTGCCACCGCCTGGGGGAACCCCATCTCTGGCAGTGGCCGTAGTGTGCGGCTGATCTTGCCGTGCTGCCTCGTAGAGAAACCCTCTCCGGCTCGACCTGGATGACGTTGAGGTACGACCCTTGTTGGCCCTGCAGACGAGACGGTCCCAGGACCGAGCCGCACCTGCAGCTGTTCCCATGTGAGGCCTTGATGAAGGGTGGCGGGAGCCGACGATAGCTCAGTGCTGGCCGGTAGTAGTGGGAGCAAGGCTGCGGACGGAGTGGCCTGCTGTACCGAGGTAAGCTGCTCGTCGCTAGCATGGCGCATGGGCGAGTGTAGTAGGGCACAGCTCCTCGGGATTCCAGCCATTACCGCTTCCACAACCGCTGACGATACTTCCGGGTGATGCTGCGCAATGTAGGCCACCAGCGCGCGGCGAGCGCAGCGGTACGACCTCTCGCTAGTCGAGTGACTTAGAGGCACGCAGTCGGGGGAGAGGGTGCACACGTGTACGCCACAGGCAGAAGGGTCTTTCTCAGAGAGGGGGATCACCAAACAGGGCACTCCACCGTGAGTGCTTGTGTCTCCCCCTCGTAGCAGCGGGAAGTAGGCAGCGGGCGGTCTGTCCTCCCCGGGGGTGATCCTCGGCACGGGCGCCATAAAGAATTCCACCTGGCTGGCCTTTAGCAGTACCTCCTTCCCGCGAGCCTCCTGACGTTGAGCAGCAAGCCAACGGAGAATCGCAATAATGTCCTCGATTTCCCCCTCTTCCACCTCAGTGGACGCCGAGTGAGGCGCATTGGCTTCGCATAACGTACTGGCCATGGAGTCGACCCTCGACGGGCCGCAGGTGGGCGGGGGTGAGGGGACACGTGACACCCCTGCTGCAGCTGGAGCGTCGTCAGACAAAAGGTGCGCCAGCATTTGCAGGACCTGGAGATATCGGCCCGAGACACTCGGGACCGTTTCCTCCTCATGACTCGCCGGCATGGGTGGTTTCCTTCTCGGTTGCCTGACGGATGACGCCACGATGGGCGGAAGATGTGTGGCATCGATGTCCAGGGTCGACGGACGCACATGGGGCCGCGCTACATTTGTATCGCTGTCGACTGCCGTCGACCTCACATGACGGGCGTCCTGCTCGATCTCTGGCTGTCTCGTACGCCTTACGGCGACATCGACCTCGTTACTCTCTGTGGGATGGAGGACCACATCGGAAGGGGCGAGGCGGGTTCGGTGCGGCAGGTTACAGTGCGGCACACCCTTCACGGAGGGCATCCCGCCATGGTGGGCCTCGTCGTCCGTTCCCCTCAGCGCGCTAACGCCATCGCACTGTGTTGCAGCACCGCAACTGCCCATGGGATCGGGGGCGGTGGGGGCTGGGGGACGAGGGGTAGGTAGCGCGAAGGACGGAGCATCTGGGACGCTTACAACTGCACTCACACGGCTTCGGTTTTCTTCAGGGTTACGAGCGCTCGCTGTGTCGGGCGGGACCCGCTTGCTGCCTGCGGACTGGGTACTGTCATCACTGGTTGGTGTTGGGCTCACCGCTGGCGAGCCAACGATATGAGATACATTCTGAGAACGCTCCTTTGTCAGACTGCCAAGTGTGGCGCGTGCCTTGGTCGCTTCCTCCGACGGGATTACCTGAGAGGCTGCAGCGCCTGCCGTGGACGTTACCTCCCCTCCACTACGGATGGGGCGAGATGTGGATTCCCGAGCAACTGTTCTCGCAGGAAGGGCAGGCATGCCTAGGCTCTGCGATGGAGATGGGTTCAAGCCATACTCCTCTTTGGAACAGAGGCCAGAGGCGGGCTCTTCGGTACACCGACCTTCCTGCACCACCGCCGTTGCGCTGGTCGTGTCACAGGGTGTGTGCGCCTCGGTCGCCATCGCCAAGCAAACGCTAGCGGGACGCGGAGAGGGCTGAGGACCGGGAGCGGGCCCATTGGGGGCTTCACCCCCTTCCTGCTCAATCTCTGTGCCTGCGAGGGGTACGCGCGGTGGAGTTGCCGTGTGGTCGCTCGCTCGCCAAGCCAGCGGTGAGCTTGGGACCACTTCGTCGCCGGGCACAGGGTTTACCGCAACCGCCACCGGGCTTGCTACATGCGGTGCCGCCGCATCAATGTTCAACTTGGGTGGGACCTGTGCGAGGGCCGTCGTTTTTCCCGGCTGATGCCGACTTCCGGTGCGCCCTACCCGCCGTCTGCCTTTCTTCTTCTCCCGCGAGCCCTTCTTGGGCTTCACGCTCACGGGTGATTGGGCCGCCACTGGGGCCTGCGGTGTGTGCCTCTCCTCCACCGCAGAAAGCACGGCCGGCTCCGGCGGCTCGGGAGGCCCGCGTGGTATCTCCGTGGACACCAACCCGCTGCTATAGGTACGCGGTGCACCAGGGCAGAGCGTCTGCGTCTGCTGGCTAGTGCTGCAGAGGGACGGAAGATTTTCAGTGGAACCCAGATTGACCGACAAAGTACGAAACGGGTGTGCTTCAGTGAGGGGCACGTCATCGGCGATCGCTGTCGGTGGGGTGGGACCACTGAGGGGCTGATTGATGCCAACAGCCTTTGGAAAAGGCTTTACAGCGGCGGTGGTACGGGACTGGTGCCCGACCACGCGGGAATCCGGTCCGTGCATTCGCAGGAGTTCGCCTGTGGCTACGGACGGTAAAACCGGCTCGCAGCGCTTCCGGCAGCGTGGGGCATACTTCCAGTGTGTGCTGCGTAGAGGATGGCGGCGCAATTTGCGTTGTTGATGCTTCCCGGGTATGGCGAGGGGTACCACCCGCTTCCCGCGTTGAGGGGGCGCCGCGTGCAGCTGGGCGGAGCCTCCTTCATCAACGTACGTGGCCTCGTACACACCAGCCCCAAGGCTCCCCCCTGCGGGAAAGCCGAGCTCACCGTTGCTCTTCACGGGTGGTCGTCGCATCGACCTCTGCCGGCGCAAGGGGGTAACAGCGTTGCTCTTCCCGCCTCTCTGTACCCTCGGGGAGGGCGACATGGACGGTTGTGAAAAGGTCTGGTGCAACGCATCAGAGTTTACCAACTCGCTCCTGTCGCCTACCATGTCGCCCATGCTGCATGCTGTGGGAGACACAGGAGGGCAGTCCTCCGCCGAGACGTCTTGCAGTGGCAGGGGAACCCCAGAGCGTCGATTGAATGGTGGGGAGGATGGCGATACTTCCGACGGCTCCCCCACCACGTTCACGTGATACTCAGAATCCTTGCGAGGTCTGACGCTCTGACCGGCTGACCGAAGTTCATGCGGAGGAATCACCGAGTCCGCTTCGCTCCCGCCATCCGTGTTCTTCAACCAGCGCTCTAGCAGTGTCGTGACGCAGAGGAACGCTGAGTGCGGGCTCTGCGCGTGCACCCGTGTGGCTGCGCCTTCTATCTCAGCACGTACTTCCTCTGGAACCTCTTCGACAGTGATCGGTTTCTCCTTGTCGAGCGGCTTCGTTCCCTTGCCGCGGCCACGCGTCGCTTGTGGCTTCGCCTTTGCTGGTACTACGACCGGAGCCGGGACTACGAGGTGCGACGGCGACTTGTCATGGCTGTTCACCGCTTCATCCATCCTTTCATCCAAAGAGCGGCACAGGGTGGCGAGAGGGTCCGGTACTTCTGATACGCGTCCTGTGCCATCCCACACGCTGATGGCCGCTGGAAGGACCTCGCTGCCGCCCGGTCCTTTCTCCACCTCCTTCCCCTCACAGTCTACATGGCCCCCCGGCGGAGGTGTCCCGTCCAGTTGCCGCGGCATCTCCTCCTGGGGCTCTCCTTCATCACCCCCTACTGGAGCGGGTGGCTCTAACACCCAACGAGGCATCTGCGTCAGCAGATGCACAAAGCCCCGCAACAGGTACTGCTCGAGCTCCGGGGTCGTCCTGGGGGGACCGGGTGGGAGAGGCCCAGGCAACGAGCTTGCACCGGTGGCGATACTCACATTGTGATTCCCCATCTCCAGAATGGTGGCACCTGACAGGATATTATTCGATATCGAGCCGGAGCTGCCCTCGTGTAGGTGCACTCCGGCTACCCCGTTGCGCGCAAAGACGCAACATTGCACGTGAGCACTGGCGTTGTGGTGCACTGTGAGGCCGGTATCCGCCCCAAGGAAGTTACATTGCAGTACATGGGCTCTAGACTTGGGCTCAAGGGACAGCGCATTCTGTTTACCGTGGAAGACGCAGAGCGCAAAGGTGGCCGACCCAGCACAGGTAACAGCTGACTCCCTCGAGCCGACTACCGTTTCCGCCGTGTACGTGGAGGTACGGTACCACGAGCTGCGGGAACGTTCTCCCGCCATAATCGAGGTGCGACCGGGATAGCACATGATCGCACACTCTTCACTCGTACAGCGCCCTTCACCACTCACCACAATGGCGTATTCAGCATGCTGTACGACCGAGCAACGCCACAGGTAGCACAGCCCCTCGTCCTCCACACGTATCGCCGTCTCCACTTGGTGGAATAAGTTTTCATAGAAGTAGCCGGTGGCCGCTCTCTCGACCCGTGCCCCAGTGTGGGCTCCGCCAGTAATGAGATTGCGATGGAGGGACACGGTGGAAGACTCGCCCAGGTGGATGGCGCACGGAATGCCTTGTGAGGCGAACCGGTTGTAGCTGACAGGTACTGTACGAGCTACCCCTACCGGCGCCCCCTCCTCGTCTGTGGGCGTCGCTGAGGCGAGGAGGTCACAGACAAGGCCCCGCGTAAAGATGTTGCCTACGATGAGCGCTGAGGTACCGCCCGCCACGCAGAGGCCCCACACGTTTCCGACAAAGTGGTTGCACGTGAGGAGAAGCGTGGCGGCGTTGTCATCCCTTGCGGGGGCCGCTGCCGCATCCTCCAAGCGTACAGCCACCGCATTGCCGCGCCACTCGTTGAAGGAGTAGTGTCCCCGTCCGCCCATCCCGATACAGAGCGCGCTGCACCCTCCCACGTCCTTCGATACGTGCGAGCTTGTCCAGCTCTTTGCGATAACGAGGTCACCGTTGCTCTCAAAGATGTTTTGCACGACGATGGGTGACGCTCCGGCTTCCACGTGCAGTCCGAACTGCCCGTGAGCAGAAAAGCGATTACGGTACAGCCACATGGCCACACCTTCGCCATGCAAGTGGCAGCCCACTCGGCACCGCTGAAAGACGTTGTGGAGCAGTGAGGGGAGCAATGGAGCGGTGTTCATCTGCAGCAGCTGGCGTACAGCGGCGGTGAGACCGTGCCTAGTGGCACCCCCGCTGCTGTCACCCCCGTCCAGGCATACATGATCTCCTCCCATGGACCTCCTTCTGATCTCCGCCCCGGCGGCTTGTACACCACACTCACACCCGGTAAGGATATTGTGGCTTAGGAAGAGCTCTGGACGGAGGCACGCGGGAACTGGGGTTTGTGCATCGAGCAGCACCCCCACACCAACGTGCTCGAAGGAATTCCTTGAAATAGACCACTCCCGTTTCCGCTGCTCAATGAGTGCCACGTGCTTCGTAGCGGCTGTCTGCCCCATCCCACGCAGCACCTCGTGTAAGGCCGGTAACAGGACGTCCACCGCAACCTCCACCTGTACACCGGTGGCCCGACGGCTGTCGCTCCACCGGTTTCCATCGACATGCACGCGCTCGCCGCCCCGCAGTCGCACACCAACTGTCCCGATGGTTTTAAAGACGCACGCAGTAATGCCCACGGCCTCCCCGCCCTGGACGTCAACGGCTGCGCCGCACTCCGCAAACTGGCACTCGCGCAGCGACACCGTTACACCGCTCGCTGTAGGCGCGATGAGCACCCCAACTGGCCCGCCACGGATTGAACAGCACTCGAGGGACGCCGCCGTACAATCCTTTTGAAGGTGCACGGCGATGGCACCGCAGCCTTCCAGCTTACAGTGCAGGAGTGTGAGCTGGTACGAGTGGCTCGCGCTCGGCTCGGTCACGACGCCGACCTGTCCCACTTCGCCCTGTGGATGGCAGACGACACCGTGTCTGCAGTTGGCGAACAGGCAGCCCTCCAGCTGATAGACCCCTGTAGAGGGCCGCTGCCGGGCGGCAAAGATGCCAGAGCCTCGCCTGCTTTCCTCAGCGCCAGCTAACCTTACCTGCCGGGTTCTCCTTGCCGGGCTGGCTACTGATTCACCCGCACCATCGGTCCCTGGAAGGGGGACGGAGGTGAGCGCGACGGCTTCATCGCACTGCCGAAATATGCACTCCTGAAGCGCCACAACGGCAGAGGACTGCACCCACACCCCCGTGGCCGCGTTCTCCAAGCTACATCCGACCATCGTCAGTGCCGCCCCTTTTGCCACGACAATGTGAGCTTGGTGCTTTCCAGTGACTCGACAGTGAAAGAGAAAGGTGTGGGCCACTGTACCGCTGCACAGCACCGCCGTGGCGGACTCATCATCGAAACGGCACCCCACAAAGCAAAGCCGTCCGCGGGAGTACACAGCACCCCGTTTGTTGTTCACTGCCTCACATTTTTCAAAGGTGAGGTGCTGTCGGGACGCCTCACTCTGCGTCACCACACTCACTGTCTTGGTGGAAACGGTGCTCTTCACGCACAATGGCGATGAGGGAGTGCTGGCGGATGAATCCGCGGAAGTGTCCTTGCCGTGGTGCGGAGTGAGGTCCGATGCGGTGTCTGGAACGGTGGACCGAATACCAAACCCGTGACAGTCCGAGATGTACACTTGTAGCGCCACCGACTGCCCCTTGGGGGTGCCGGTAATACGTACGCCGTCCTGCTCGCAGTCCCGCACCTCCACCTGTGAGAGCAGCACTACCGCTTGTTCAAGCACCAACACACCAACACGACAGTGCCGCACCAGAGAGAGGGACAGTCCTCCCACACCCCAAGCGTCATATACCACGCCAGCTACGTGGCAGCGCTCGACGGTTAGGTGACGCACACGTACAGTGCATGTGGCCATGGTAACGCCGCCAGGAGACCTGATGGGGGGTGGAGGGTGCCCCTCCTCTGTCCTCAACGGCCTCTCACTGGCATCCGTAGGGGCTAGGGCACTATCCGAAGCCAAAGGTGATTGCTTGTGCGGGGGCGACGCGGTGGACGATACGCGCTGCGGGAGGGTGCCAGCAAAGGTGACCCCACGACCGCAGCGCCGAACGGTGCAGTGCTCCACCGCCACTTGCGACCAGGGTTGCAGTGCGAGGCCTCCGTAGGGACAGTCTTCCACGCGACATCTTTGCATGATGAGTGCTGCCCGATCCGCCCCCACCACGCCGACACCCGCTGCTAACTCCTCCAGAAGTATCGCGGCCGCGATGGGACGCGACTTCGCGTGAGTCAGGGTGCCGGCCTCTAGCGTCTCTTCCCGTGGCCGCAGGTGTTTCATCGCGCTACGCACCGGCGCGCAGGAGGGGTCGCCCAACACATTGCACCCACCGGCCTGCACCGCCGTGTCCTCGAATGTAGTCGTGCCATGGAGTAACACCACGCCTTGGCGACTGTGCGCCCCGCCAATGGTGCACGCTGTGAAGACAGCGCCCAATGGGGCTTCGGGGTCTGCGCTACGCCTCCGTACCGGTTTCGGGGAAGGACGAGAGGGGCATTCTGTATCAACTGCCAGATTGTAGTGTGACATGGCGAGCACCTCGCACGCCGCACTTGTAAAGGTGCAGTCGACGAAGTGGCTGTACCCGCAGCGAGCGAGCACAACACTGCTGAAGAGGGCGTCCGTCACGGCGCACCGCTCCATGCGCACTGCAGCCCCACGACGGAGAATTAGCCCTGCGCCGTCTGACTGGTCCACGACCACGTCCTTCATCACTGTGCCTGCGGCTGGGCCGTCGACCACCACCCCGCCCTCCACCGGGCTGTTCAGCTGAAGTCCTTCGATCGTGGCGCAGGCGTCGTGCTCCACCCAGAGTCCAATGCGACAGTCCGTTGAGCTATTGTGCCGCAGCGTTGCCGTGGACCGGCCCGACACGCGAAAGCCTGCCAGGGCATTCCTGCGATCCTCCTTCACCCATCCATCCACGGTGTTGTGTTCCAGCAGTCCTGCCCCGTGTACCTCGACGCCGACGCCCATGCACCCGTGGACGTGGTTATGGCGCACCACAAACTGTGCCGACGTGCGCAGGGAAACCGCCGCGGATTTACAGCCGCGGAAGGTGCTGCCCTCCACCGCGCCCCGCGCCGTCCCCTCGACGAGCAGCCCAGTCCCAGAGGTGCTAGCGAAGCGGCACATGCGAACCTGTAGCTCCGTCGACGCCCCGCCGCTGCTTAGATCCAGCGCATGGAGAAGCCCCTCTCGACCGTCCAGCACGGTGCACTTGTGCAGTGTGGCCAGTGCCCCACCCGTGAAGACCATCGCCTGGCGCAGGCATGACTCAAAGCTGGTGGCACGGCATGAAAAGGACGATGGCCCCTCTACGCTGACGAAGCTCTCCGTGACTGACCTGATACAGCAGTGTACGACAGTGCAGTCGGAGAGCGCCCCGGTAACCGCAATAGCTGTCCCACCAAGAGTGATATCGCTTTGTTCGACGTAGAGGACGCCGCCCTGTTGCACGCATAGCGCCTGGCCGCATCCGTTGAGTCGGCACGCGATCACCTCCACACGGCCCCGCTGCCGTACGAGCACACCTGCTTGTGAGCTGGCCAGCACAGCGGTGCCGCGCAGCGTCGCCTGGCTCTGCTCCGACACGACCATCGCCGCGGCGGCGCTACTCTCCAACACGTCGCTCTGCATTTCCGCGTAGCTACACTCCTCCGCTAGTACGTGATGCAGCAAAGCCCGCTGAAGGCGATTCCTCTGGGAGTGCAGCGTGCTCCCTTCGAGGAGCAGTATGTTGATGTTGTTCCCCGTGATGGTGTTGCCGATGAGCTGGGCACTCGCGTACCCGGTCAAGCAAACACCGTAGGCACTGACAAGTGTGTTACCCGCATGGAGGAGGGACGCGCTGCGCTTCAGGCCTCTCCCGGACGCTGCCCGCACGGCGTTCTCCAGCGTCATCACAGCCCTGCCCATGCCGTGGCGCATACTCGGCGTGGAGCTTCCTGTGATGGTGTTTTCCTTTAAGGTCGCCATGCCACGTCGGGCGAGTAGCACAGCGGCCACCAGATGGCCCTCAAAATTGTTGCATGCAAGTGTGCTGGCGGAGCAGTCCCCGGTGATGCAAAGACCAACCCCGTTCTCAATGAAGCGACAGTCGGTGAGGTGGACCAAGGAGGCGTTCAGGCAAACGGCGAAGCAGTAGTTACGCCGAAAGGCACACCTGGTCAGGGTGATGCCCACTGACGGGGCCGTTGCGGCGGGAGGGTCGCACGGCGGGTGGGCTGAGGACCGCGCAGGGTCATCGCATGGAAGCCGCCGGGCGCCTCCGTCTGTGGGCCAATAACCAGCCGACCCGGGGGCGAGTTCCTCATTCTCTCGGACGCCCGCGGTGGATGTTCGCACAAACACCGCCCCCCCGCAGCCTTGGATGTCGGTATCCGCCATGGTGAGGGACGTGCCCTCGCCCATGACGACGGCCCATCCACTACAGGTGAACACGCGGTTACCGGTGAAGTGCGTGGCTGGCAGGACCGTCCGGCCAAAGAGAAAGCCATGCACCCCGTTACAGAGGAAGTTCCCTCGTAGGACCGTTTTAGCGCCCCACGAGACGTAGATGAGGCTCTCCGCCGAGTAGGCGTCCTTCCCAAGGAGCTGCTGCGACGTCCAGAGCATGGACGGCTCGAGGCCGTCCGCAACGGAGACATCGCCGTTACCTGAGATGATGTTGTCGCAGAAAGAGACGCAGCCGTTTGACGGGGTTGCGCTGCCCGCGATGGATACGAGGGCGCGTGTGGGCGCCCTTTGCAACATGCGGTTGTGATGAATGTCGGGGCTGCCAGTGGTGCGCACGCGGAGGCACTCCTCCGGCTGGTTCGCGATAACGTTGTGCGCATACTCGCCACTGGCTCCGTCGTGGAGGGACAGGCCGCAGCCGTGCTCCGCGTTCTGGATGTGGCAGTACAAAACCGTTGGACAGGATTGATTCACCACATGGACAGCCGAGAGCTCACAGTTGCGAATCATCGGCATACCGTGCACGACAAGGATGCTCGCGCTGGCTGCTTGCTTGCATCCTCGTGCGACAACACGTAGGTTTTCGATGAGCGCGATACCCTCCACGCTGATGCTAATACATGGCCCACGACTAATAATGGTGGGGCAGTTACTCTCGGCCGCGCCCGCGATTTCAAGTGGTTGCACGACAATGATGGCCTCGAAGTACTCCCCGGCCTCAATTTCAACTCGGTCGTATGGCTTGGAGGCGCTGATGGCGTCCGCGATGCTACGAAACGGGCATGTGTGACTGCGGCCTACGCGCAGCAGACGCCCCGGGCGACCCGTAAAGGGGCTGTGATACAAGGGATGCGCCGCCATCGCGCTTCTTCTCACGCATAAGCCAACCAGGGGGCAGACCGCAAGAATCGATGTGGGGGGAGCAAAACAACGTTGACGTACTCGTCCAGCGACCCAATCAAGAGGGTGTGTATGGACGTGTGTCGCTCGGGAGCAGGAGATGAGACCTAGCAAGAACCGGGTCCCACTTACGTTGGCTACGAAGAATAGGCGCTACAGTTGGCCGGGTGCCTGTTCTGGAGGGGCGGTGGTATGTGTGTCCGTGCGGTGGGGAGGACTGATATTGGGATGGCTGAAGAGGCTCGGATATCTCTCTCTCTCTCTCACGCGAGCTCTTCTTCGCGGATACTGATTTCTTCCACCCTCCCCCCTTGCTGTGTCCAATGCCGTTATTCCCTTTAGATTGCCGTGACGAGAGGAGATGAGATGGTTTTTAAAAAAAGAAAGGAGCAGCATTCACCAGCATCACCGAGTAAGTCGAGCGGACAAGCAAGAGGCAAACAAGCTACGTAGACCGTTAGTCGTTCTGTTGAGTGGGGAGTGGTAGTGTGGGAGGGGGGAGGGAGAGAGTCTGTACCACGGAGGACACGCGACCATGTTCCAGGGAACCCATTGCCTCGTATGTCCTTCTCTCGGCCCCTTTCGGTGTATTTCATCCCTTCCGAGGAAGATCAGGACAACACTACTCAGACACCTCCAGAAATGCTTCGCGATGCGTCATCTCTGACTTGGAGCGCCAGCTGGTCCAGCCCCGTCCTACCCCCTGACCACACACGGTGCCCTTCCCTAACCATCCCCGACCCTCTCCATTGCCCCAGGTGACATCCTCAGGGAGTAGGTCGAGGTGAAAGAGCGCTTGATAAGTTGTAGAGCGCGCGCGATGTTGTTCAACGCACAACCCATTTTCTTACCATACGAAGTGTAATATGCTCTGCGACACCACTGTGGCGAACCGGTGACGCGGGTCTCGCCAAGTCTATCCACCTCTCATGGTGCCCGTCTAAACAGCGAGCGTAATTTAGGTTGGACCGAGACGTTTTGAAGGTTTCCTTTCCTGCCTCCATCTTCATCCGTCAAGCATGGAGGAGACAGAGAATAAGTGAGGGGGAAGTGAAACGTAGTCATGAGCTCCTTTATTACGGGCCCATTGAGTGAACCAGAGCTGGCAGCAACCTGGTGCTGTCACCGTCCAGCCACACGAGATGCATCACCGTAAATGCACACACTTGGGGAGATGGGGGCTCGCCGAGCGAGACACCTGTGAGAGTCCATGACGTTCTTCCTCCCTCTCTCCTGTTGTACCTCATGTACGTCGCACACACTCGATCTAAACCAGAAGAATAAACGGCCTCCCTTGTAGGGAAAGCTGTATCCTACCCACCGGGGGATGACAACATGTGCCATACACACCCATGAACTTCCACCACCAGCGCCCCCCCCCGCCCACTGGCTTCATGTCCCCCCTTCCCTTCAAAATGAAATTCACCGTAACGTCGGCGGATGGCGGAGCTTCATTTGCAGCGCCACATATGGGCAGCGATGACGCTATCCATCCTTCGGCAGCCGTGGGTTGCCACATGAACAACCACCCGTTCCTGTTCGTAGGATCTTTCCCCAGTTCTACACCACCTCACTCCTACCCTGATACATGAAAGTACCGTCCGTCGAGCAGGCCTCTACCGCAGAAGAAAGCCAGCGTCTCTCGCCATATCCAGTCCTGTTGCTCAAGCGAAAGGGACACCTGCGGCCTGGGGACACCCGGGAAGAGGGCGGAGTTACACCACCGGCCTCCTCGCCTGCTGTCGTCCTGTACCATCTCCATGCACACCGCGGTCTGATCCTCGCCCATGCGGAAGAAGTGCCCGCTTGTCTTCTCGTGCCGCCGCGAGAGGGCGAGATCAACAACAAAGAGCGAGGCAACCATCGGGGTGACACACAGACGCCCCACCAGCACAGACTGCCATAACGTGAGGCAGGGAGGCAGGCTGTGGCGCAGCGTGGGGCTGCAGACTTGGCCTGGATGCAGCACATTTACCGTCACGTATGGGGCCAGCCGACGCTCACGACGGATGTATCGCGCCAGGGCGAGAGCAAAGAGCAGTTTACACATGGATGCACTACTGTATCCTTCGTACGGGTCGAACACCTGCTGGAAGTACTTCACATCATGCCACTGGTGAAAGGCCGACACCGGCGACGACGTGGCGATGGCCGCCATAGCGGAAGAGACCACCACGATGCGCAATGTGGGCCACATCGAGGTAAGGTAGGGATCCTGCGCCAGGCGATACTGCAGAAGGCGCAGCACGAGAAGACTGTGTCCTACATGGTGAACCGCGAAGTGCTCCTCCAGGCGCTGCGGTGTGAGTCGAGGTGAAGTGGACAAACCTCCCGCACTGCAAACGATGATGCACAGGTGTGGGTCCAGCACCAAGCGGTCAATCAGCTGGCCCACTTCTTCGTAGTCGCTGAGGTCGCAGAGGTGGAGCATCACGCGCCCCCTTTTGCCCACCCACTCCTTGTGCAGGCGGCACTGACGTTCCACCGCCTGATGGAGCATATGCTCCGCTTGCATGGCGAGCTTCGCGTCCCGCTCGATACCGTGCACGTTGATCCCACACAACAGGAGATGCATCGCCGTGTAGAAGCCTGTCCCACCGTATGCCACACCCGTCACAATGGCCGTTGGGGCCGCCCCACTATGGCGGAGGCCTTTCCACAGACGGCGATCCATGAAGCTCTCGTTCAGGTGCAGCAAGACGTCTGCCTCGTTCACACCGCTGTGATGCGGCGATTGGGGGGCGAGCTGCATCACAAGGTCCAACCGCTCCATCAATGGGGCCCGCCCACGGCAGCGGCGCCACACCAGCCCGACGCGGCAGTGCCCAATGAAGAGGTCCACAAGGGCGATGAGGGCGGCATTAAAGAGAAAGCGTAGCGTGGCCCACATGCTGTACAGCCAGACATACGTGCTTGCCATGGCCTCGGAGGGACTGGGGGGGGCTGAAGATTTCTGTGGGCTACGCGTATCAGTAAACCCCTCTCTCCCCCCAAGGTCCCTGAGAGATGTTACACACAGCAACAAGAAGGACCCAACCGCAGGGGACGGCAAAGAGAAAGAGAGAGAGAGAGAGAGAGAACACACATAAGGAAAGGTGGCCTGCCCACAAACTCGGATCACGGTGATGGGGAGGGGAATCAATGATAGTCTGCACGCGCACCGCACCGTGCCCACCAGTACAGGGGGCCCATGCGCGCGGAGGGTGGTAGCTCTGCCCCCACCCCCACACCTCTTCTTGTGGATCTCTCTTAGAATAAAAGTTGTCGGCACATTAGTCACGGAGGTGCGGGATCGCGAGAGACGCCCCATATGAAACACGCTTGTGCGGCTGTTTACTGCCTGTGCGTGTGACCCCTGTGATGTGCGCCGTATCCCTCCTTCCCGCCCCGTTTATCACTGCAATTCGCTTAAGCGTCCGCACGATCTGTACTCGCAAACAAGGCAAGATACAGGGCGTTCTTCATTCTGCTGCCGCAAGTGGACGCTTCACACACGCACGCACTTGCCACATCTGGCTGAGCCTATCCAAGCCGGAGATGCTTAGCAAACTCCAACACGCACTCTCTCCGGCTTACAACATGTACTGCTACGGAAAGCGCCGGAGGTGGTAATGCCTCAGCAGTGCGTGCGTGTGTGCCCCTGTGGGGACGCAGCATGGAGGCGCGTCACGCCGCAAAGTCCTGCAACGGCTCTACCCCTGCAATTTCCGCATCCACGACGGCTGTGGGCGACAGATCCGTCTGCTCCTCATCCATCTTGATGGCCTCCGCCACCGCTGCCGGCATGGATGTGACGCTCTGCACCTCCATCCACGCCTCGCGATGCTCCGACGTGCCGGTTCGGTACGTCACCGGAAGTCGGTCGCCCACGCAGTGCTCCGCTTCGAGGTGCTCCAGGACTTGTTTCCAGTGCTCACTCTGGCGCAGGAGCGCATCATTGCCAACTATGACCATCGCATAGCGGGCACGTGAACAGGAGACGATCAGCCGATTGCGCATGCGGAGGAAATCCGTCAACTTCGAGGTTCGCACGAGCGAGAGCACGACGATATCGTTCTCATCGCCCTGATACAGATCCACCGTACTCACGCGGACGTCGGGGAGGGAGGAGAGCCGTACCACGTTGCGTAGCATGCGGCACTGCCCGAGGTAGGGGGTCAGTACCGTAATGGATCGCTGCATCACGCCCTGTGCCACGAGATGCGTTACGAGCATCTGCACCATGCGTACCTCCTGCATGTTTACCTTACTGCGGCTGCCGGGTGCCTCTTCCTCGGGGAACGCGTGACGCCAGAAGAAGATGCGCTCGACAAGCCCGGGGACGATATCCACAACGGGCTCACCCGTCGCGGTAATGAAGGGACGGGCCAGCAGCAGCGGGTGGTCGAGGAGGGGCTGCGGGTCGTAGAAGGGACGCACCAGTCGGGAGATGGCGGGGTGCATGCGCCGCTGCTCGGTCAGTCGAATCGGCGGCAGGTACCTCGCCAAGCGCTGGAAGAGGGACAGATTCAGATGGTTCACCGTTTCGTATTGATACGTGTCCACCTTCGGCTGCAGCTGATAGTGATCCCCGATGAGCACAATCTGCGTCAGGGAGTCCGTCATGCACGCGAGCAGCTGTGACTCCAGTACCTCCGCCGCCTCCTCCACGACAAGCACACTGGGACGCAGGGAGCGAAGAAGGTTCTGGTGCATGGCGCAGCCCGTCGTCGTCAGTCCCACCACATCGGCGCCGCGCAGAAGTGATAACTTCGCCTCGTCGAGGGCGTGATTCCGAACCTTGACGACGTTTTTGATATTCTCCATCACTGCAAGACAGCTCCGCGCCTTGGCCGACAGGTAGGACTGTATAAGGTAGGCGTAGTACTCATGCCGTGTGACGGGGTCGAGACTCCAGAGGGACTGGAGGTCATCCGGGACGTTGGCGGGGCGGATGGGAGGCTCCCTCGCCAGACGAATCGCCTCCGCCGACAGGTACGCACTGTGAAGCGCCTCGTTAGTCCTACGCGTCTCGTCCTCCTGCTTCATCTGTTGGAACACACTCAATGAAACGTCTTCCCCGCCCTCCTCCTCTATCCGCTTCGCTGGTTCTGCGGCGGGGACGAGGCCGGGAGCCGACCCTGTCTGCGCCGTGGCCTTCAGTGCCTCCGCCATTTTGCTCCGTACCATGGTGAGGTACAGCTGCGGATCAGCAGTCCATGTGGTCGTACCAATGTACCGACCACCACCCAGCCACTCCTCCCGCTCCTCAAGCCGCATGTGCTGCTTCTGCTCGTCTGTGAGCCACTTCCCAAAAAGTTGCGCGGGCACCTCCCCGGCTTCCAACATGCGAATGCCCCTCGTCCACCGCTCTAGCGCTTGATGAAAGCGGTAGAGCCGCTCCTTGAGGCTGCTGATGGCCAGTTTGTCCGCCTTGGCTCGCAAGAGGGCGGACAGGTTGTAGCCCTCCAGCCGCGGCTCGCGCGAGCGGCCCCCGATGCGCACCAGACGACGCCCACTGGGGAACTGCTCCACACCGGTGGACGCGACACCGGCCGTTAGTTGTGGACTGGCGTCCGGCCCAGCAGCGTCCCAGAGCCCACATCGCAGCAGGTCGACAAGAAACTCATCCAAGGCGTGATTCTTGTACGTGATGACAACGATGGGCCCCACAGAGGGGAGCAGCTCCTCTGGTCGCGTGGAGTGCAGCGTGTCAATGTTCACCTTCTGCAGAATCTCGCCCGAGACGACCAGCTGCTTATAGCGGACGTAGGTCTCCACTACGCGGCAGCCGATGAAAGACTTGCCGGTGCCAGGTGGACCCTGCACGAGGAGGATCCTTGCCGTTGGTAGCCGCTGCATAACGAGATCCTGCCCCGCATCGAGAACAAAGCGGCGACGAACGCTATCGGCCAGCTCACGAAACGCGTGCTCGCAGTGCAGCGGGATATACGGGATCAACTTGCTGGGCTTCACGTTTGCCATGTCTCCAGGTGGCGGTGGCAGCGACCCTTCCTCCTCCACAGCAGTGGCCGGGTTCATAATGCACTCGGCCATGGGGAGCGGCATCGCCATGGGCCCCATAAAGGCGCACAGGGCCTTTAAGATGCTGGTGTATCCCGCCATGAAGATTGGCGTCTCGAGGAGCATCGACTGCTCCAGCTGGCCCATGGCCTCGTTCCGCATGAGGCGTTCGGCAAGAATCTCAAAGGAGGCACTACTCTCCATTGGCGTAAGGACGATCATGTTCGCCTGCAACAGCTGCGTGTCGCTCGAGGACACGACGCCCCAGAACATTTCACTATCCTCCATCTTTGTACGGTCCAGCCCGGTCGTGATGCACACGGCGGCGCCGTCGTGGAGCTGGGTCCGAAGGTCCGTTCGCTGACCCTTTTCCGCTACCTGCAGAATGTAGCTTATGGGGTGGGCGTAGTCGCGGTTGCGACTGACGACCTGACCCATAAAGCGCACCTTCCAGTACAGACGAGCATGCTCCACGTCAGACGCTGTCTCCGCGGATGGGGTGTACGCCGGGAGCGAAAAGCAGACCGCGGGCAGGAGGCGGCTCGTCGACTCGAAGGTATCTGCTCGTAGGAGCTTGCAGTGGTCGAGGAAGAACTCCTCGGCCGTGGTGTACGCCTGGTGGCCGCACACAGGCAAGTTACGGGGGTTGAAAACAGATGTAGGGCTGTGTGACGGCACGGAGAGCTCGGCCGCGGAGGGGATGAGTAATGTCCGCACGCGACTTACCGCGGCGTCCGCCAGACGTCGAAGGGCCGCCGTTACCTTTCTAGCGATCAGAGTCGTGCTGCCGGCGTGGGCCTGAAGGAAAGACTCCAAGAGCTTCTGCGTAGGCGCCACTGTCTCGAGCAACACAGGGGTGTGCTGTCGCAGCAGTACAACGAAATCTGTGACTTCAATCCACTGTTCCACTAGCAGGGCATCGACTGCGGCACCCCCGGCGGTGGGCGTGGCGGATAGATCACTCTCTAGCGCACCATACACCATATCCGGAAAGAAGGCGCTCTCGGACGCTAGCCGTCCAGGTGAGGTCGTCTGAAGCAGGAATGTCTCCAGTAGCGGCAGGTGGATCGGCTCCCGGTTACCGACAAAGGTCACGAGCTGTACAAGTGTATGCACCGCCGAGCGGTACTCGACGACGTGCCCCTCCGCCAGCATAAACCGCAGCCACTTTAAAATGTCGAACCACTCGTGCTTGTGGGTCAGCAGGGCAGCGATGATGCGCATGGGCATCGACTCCCTCTGGCAGCGCACGAGGAAGCTGCGTGTATCCTCGAGAGAGATGTCATACTTCTCATGCCGCACCTCCACCGCGATGGGGTAGTCCCGGGTGCTGTCGATGGCGAAGGTGACTACATCGCCCACCGCAATGACCTTCACCCCGCAGTCCACACGGTCGACGAAGAACTTCACGTCGCTGAGCTCAGCCACACGCACGAAGCCGATGTTGTTCGCTACGTCTAGACGCCCCACCACACCGCGGCGGCGGGGCTCCTCCGCCACGTTGGCTGCATTTCGCTGTCGTGTAGCGCTTCCCTGACCTTCCGTGGGCCCCCCACGGCTCATGTGACGGGAGCCTACTACCGTGCCCTGCATCTTCAGTCCCGCCATGGCGTCGCGGCGCGGTTGCTTCTCCGCGACTAGCTTTCTTCGCTCCACCTCCTGCCGATGCTTGAAATATTTTGTTACCGCCGTCGGCCGCGGTGACGTTGCGCTGTTAGTCGACGTCGCAGCGAGCTCCCCCGATGGCGGCGGCGCTGTACAGATACGAGACTGCGGATGAGACGCGTCGCCGTGCGGGCAGCTGCGACGCGTGTGACCCTCGTGGCCGCAGCGTCGACACCAGCGCTCCGAGCGGAGTATCAGGAGCTGCTTTTGGTGCCATTCGTGGAGCATCGACATCTGTTCCGCTCGGCGATCGGCTGCGGCAAACAGCGCCTTGCAAGCGTCCCGTTGCGCCGGGTCCGCCTGCATAAACGCCGCCAAAGGCGGGTGCAGGGATAGCAACTGAACGAAGGTGAGCGCGTTGGCCAGCACATCGCATGGGTCGGCCCAGTCAATGCAGGCACTCTTCTCACGCGTCCACTCCGACGCGAGTGGTGGTGCCGAAGGCGCGGCGGGCATGGGAAGAGCAAGTGGAAGCGACGGCGCGCCGTGTCTCGTGCCGGCCAGTCCAACCGATATTCTCCCCACTGGGAATGCCTGGGAAGTACCGTAGGTATGGACGACAGGTGTGGCAGCGATGCCTCCCCACCGCTTTCCTCAGCCCTTACAGACAAACCCTCCCGCCTCAACGACAGGAGAAAATGAGAGCCCTGCTAGCACTGAGAGACGAGAGAGAGAGAGCGAGTGTGACTGGAGGTTAGCATTGATATACCCCCACCGAGGAGTGGGCGGGCAAGGCCATGCACCCCCCCCTCCCTTCTTTCATTGCTTACCGTGGGAGCAGATGAATGATACATAGAAGCTGCTCATGCCTCGCGGATGTAAATATACCCCGGAAGAGAACTTATTCGGCAGAACCCAAGCCCATTGATCCAAGCACCTACTACCGCCATCGCACCATGTGCAGCCATGCGCACACGCTTACCAATCGCTCTCTCCCTCCTTCCCTGCGATGATTGTATGTGCCATCAACTTTCGAACTCACCACCTGAGACAAACACATCTCGTCTGCTACGCCTCCTTCTCCTTCCCCCCCTACACTACACGTGGCTCCTCCTGTTCATTCCCCCTCTCCCATATAACTCCATCGCTTTCATGTCTCCC
>JAIZPF010000068.1:26463-41528 GCA_020509355.1 Blechomonas ayalai | reverse complement strand
GGGGGGGGGGGGGGGAACTGGGGAGAGAGGACACATGGCCCTACCCCCGACTTTTTGTTTCCCGCTCGCTTTCTTATATCGGTTTAACACGTCCACCTCCCTCCCTGCACTGTCATTCGTTCCTCCCTTTCTCCTAACGATTCGTTGCCCAACAAAAGGCAAAACCCGGAGAGCTTTCCCATCCATCACCAGCTGCTTCACTACCCGCCCGGCGGAGGGGAAAAGATATATATATATAAAACCACAGCCAGCACTGCCACGCCCCGTTCACGTGGGCACCTGCTAAAGCCGCTCCCACCACACATGGAGCGCGGTTAGTATCTGCCAGATTCCATGGCATCGTACATGTCGTGATGGACGACGCGCTTCCTCGCCTTGGGACGCAGCCCAGGTGGCAACATTTCCAACACCGTCTGCTTGACGAGTTTCGCTCGGGGAACCCACCGGGGAAGCGGGCGGTTGTTGTCAGCAATGACGTAGAAAAGTGCTGTGGCGATGAGTAGCACCGCAACGCCAGCGATGACGCCCATGGCGTACAAGTCACTACGGCTTCTGGTCTCAACGACCGGAGGGGCCTTGGGTGGGCCCTTCCGGCTGAGCTGCGTCAGCAGCGGGTCCACGCGGAGGACGCGGTGGAAGGTGCTGTGGCTCGTCGTGGGCGTTGTAATGGTCGTCTCCACGACGACCTCCAGTTTTAGCTCGGCATGCAGAGCACCAGGGACGAAGGCGAAGGCAAAGACGGTATCGTTTACGTAGCTACGGGGGATGGAGGGGTCGAGCGAGAGGCTGCGGTTGATCGCCCGCTCGCTCAGGTCGCGAAAGGCGAGGAATGGATGTGTGTGCTGCCAGTAATGGCCGGCGCTGTCGTGTGGAACCGCACTGAGTCCGGTGGTGGGGTCTCGGAAGAAGAGATACACACGTTCCGCGCCGTACAGTACATAGATGGCGTGCACATAGAGATCGGCGGGCTGTACGCCAGGAAGGCTTAGCATGAAGAGCGCCCAGTCACTAGGACCGTAGACGGAGCTGAGAGGATCAAAGCACAGCGGTGTTGGCACAGCCGTGCTCAGGTCAAACGGGGTGTCTGGAAGGGAAGCGCCCAGGGGATCCATCACTGGCCAGTAGCTACCACCGCGACAGAGGAGCAGCGACCGGTCTGGCATGAAGGTGTTCTGTGACAGGCGCACCACGTACTGAGTGAGTTGCAGGTGGACCTCTACCCGAGAACCGTCAGCCATGAGAAACTGGAGCTCGATCCGGCCATCAAAGCTCAGCGTCCGCACTTGGTCCGCCGTGAGTGATGCGCTCCCGGGAAGCGTACCGCGTAGGGTAATGTTTTGATAATTGGCAGTGCAGCTGTACGGCGCGGAGAAGCCGGGGCTGCCAAGAATGTACAGGGGACCGCTCGCGGGGCATTGCTCCTCCGTCATGGGAGGGCCTTTGCGCAGCACCACGCGGCCTACCCCGCCAGCACAATCGCCAGAAGGGAACTGGCCGGTGAAAGATTCGCTGGAGGCGTGGCCGGTGACTTGACAGTGCATCTGATGCCCTGTGCACGTAGGGCACTGCGTATCGTCCGGCCGTGTCCACGCCTGATGGGTCCATTGGAACCCGACCACGCGTCGGTCCGGCGCATCCGTGTCCTGCATGGTAGCTTCTACGTGTGGGTAGAGCAGCAGGTTGATCCCAAAGCCGTGGTCCCCGGTGGATTCCTCCACCAGCTGGAAGAACTCCACGTCCAGTGAGAACTGGGGCGTTGCTCCCGTGACCGACGCCTTCGTCACTTCCACAAAGTGATCCAACTCGATGATGAAATCGTGCGCGGTAAAGTTCGTCTCAACACCGAGCGACGGCTCCATCCACGACGCCGGCCGCACCGCCTCGGAATACATGGTCCCTTTGAGTCTGTTGGAGCCAATGAAGGACCACACGGGCCTGCCGTCAGCCTTCCGCATTGTCGTCAATGAACTGAGAGGGAAGACGCCTGTCCACGTGATGTCGCAGTTGTTAATGTCGACCGTCCAGCGCCCTTGCGAGGGTTCGGCCACATCCGCTGGAGCGAGCAGCGGCGCGTAGTGACATGGATCAGCAAACGAATCGCACTGAAGATGCGTTCCTCTGAATTTTTGGTACCAGGAGCGACCGGATGCGTGCAGCGGGCCGATGGAGCCGGTACCGTTACCCAGGTTCAGGCTCGACCACTGCCACACATCCTCGCCCACACCGTCACGGCCTTGATGGGCAAGACAGCCTACGTCGAAGCCAAGCGAGCGCGCGGCGACCTCGCGCAGGACGCTGTCCGGCTCCAGATACATCCCCGCGCCGCCGTGCAGAAGCTCGAAGGTGGGGAAGCGTACGCCGAGGTTCCCGATTAAGGTGTACGCGATGATGACGAGTGAGCTGTTGACCCACCTCACCTCAACGCTGTCCAGCGGTCGACCGTCCTCCCTCGCGGACATCGCGCCGTCACTCACATCCCACAATGGGACCGCTGGGTAGGTTAACCACGCCGCGCTGCTGCAGGTACCACGGCACTTTATCTGCGGCGGCGTCTCCGGCAGCGACCCGCCTCCCGAGGGGGAGGTGGGCTCCGGTGTGGGCGTCCACTGATGGGACAAGACGATGTACGCGCTGCCCAGACACTGCACCTGCCCTTTGCAGTGCATGAAGAAGGTAAAGCCGTAGACGCCTTCCACTGCAGGTGGCCGGTAAAGGAAGTTGCCCGTGGGCATCAGGTCCAGCTCGCCGCCTTGGCCGAGGGTGTTGAGGATGAAATACCGATCCCGCTCGCAGACGTCTTCCCCAGGCATCCCCGCCAGCGACCTGCGCAGGGGAACACCGGGCGCCGTTTGGTAGTAATACACGTTAGCACAGCGTCTCGTTGGCGAACCGGTGGTCTCTGGTGCGGCGGTCGTAGGGTCTACCGAGGGTTGCGGCGTGATGGGCCTGTACACCTCGAAGAACAGCGTTGTGCGACAGGCAAACACTGTTCCGCAAGAGGCGTTAACTGTCCACACTTCCACCCCTTCCGCTGATGGTGCGTAGAACGTAAAATCACCTACGAGGTTGACCTCCAATCGACCAGCTTGCCCGGTACTGGATGCGTTCACGGCATATGTGACGGGCTGGCACCCATCGTCTGCCCGCACTCGCACAACACCCCGTATCGACTGATTGATGGGGACCAGATACTGGAAGGTCTCAGGACAGGTGCTGACATCCCCGTTGCCGCTCGTCGGCGGCGTGGTTGTAGTGGGCGGCTGCGTCGTGCGTGTCACATCAAGGATGAGCGTCAAATCACACAATGGCTCATTGCCACAGTAGATCCGTATCGGTTCCATCAGGATCATCTCTGCAGCAGGGGCTTTGTAGTGAAACACCAGTCCATCGGGGAAGACCAGCTCTCCCGCTTCTGCGTTGATGGCGCGGAGGGGTCGGGCCCGCAGCAGACCATCGCACGGCGCCCCGCCCGTCGTCAGTACATCGGTCAGCTCGTGTGAAGGGAGAACATCGTACTCGAGGAGACGGTTAGGGCACGCATCCGCCGCCTCGCTCAGTGTAATATCTATGGTGTCCCTACACACGATACTGCCGTTACAGGAGATGGTGTAACGCAGGGAGGTGCTGACCAGCCCATCCGACCACGGCGCCACGTACACGTACTGCAGGGGGGAGTCTGGATCAATCACTTGAGCCATACCGACGGACGGCGGCACGACAACTGTGTGGTAGTCACAGGAGGCGTCCTGGCGATCCAGTGGGAAGGCATCTTGATACGTTCTTCCCGGGTAGTAGTGTCTTACTTCGATCGGGTTTGCGGAACACTTCGGAGGGGGCGTTGGCCCGTCGGTCGGGCTCGGTGGGTTAACGATTTTCTGGAACGCCACCGTCGCCCGGCACACCTCCACGCCCTCACAGTTGGCCTGCAGGGTAAATGAAACCCCCTCCTCAGCGTGAAAGGCCAGCACATAGCTCCAACCCTCCACAGGAGCGATGAAACTAGGGGGCGCCGGGTGCTGCACCACCTTCAGTTCTGCAACACCATTGGCACACGATTGCGTCCTAGAGCTAACTTTCCCTTCAACGACCCCCTCGGCAGTGCGATAGATACTACCGTCTTCCTCACAGAGCGTGTACGCTTCTGCCCATTGGACCGCCCAGACGAGGGCAGTGAGGAGCAGAGCGGCAGCCAATCGATACCCCATTCGAACGCCGAACTTAATTAAAAGGCGAACCCGACCCCCCCTTCGGGCGCGCACCAGGGCGATACAAAGTAAACAGAGGAAGTTGCACTGCGAGCGAGACTGACCGTCCTATTGATCTGTCAGATGCCCGAGCACCACGATGGGAGCGCGGTGGCACAAGTAAGTAATAGACGCCCTTTCCTCTCGTTCACGCTGTCCCTTTCCCCCTTTGACCAGCGTACCACCCAGAGTCTCAGCAAGAGAGCGAAGCGGCCCCACGCAAGATGATGATGATGATGATGGCGGATCCCCTTCCTCTATCTCCCTCAGGGTGGTGCGAAGTGTGCACGTCGTCTCCGCCTCTCCTGATTCTCGTGTGAGGCGCGATATAACAGACCCTGTTCCCTGATGACCGAATGGGAAGAATAGATCAATATACTAATGTAGGTATCTACAGAAAGGCAGATGACGGTGCTAACGACGATAACGTAAAGAGAATGAGAGAGAGAGGGGTGGTGAACTTGCGCGCTCCACTGAAGGGGTGTCCTCCCAGCCCTCCCCCCGCCGCTGATGACGTTTGTCCTACTTCGCTGCTGTGAAAGCACAGAGAGAGCGAGAGAGAGAGAGAGCGCGAGAGAAAGAGCCTTCACAAGCCATGGGCGATGGCATGCAATAGTAGAAGACGGGAGTAACGGGGATTCGATGAACTGGCATGGAGGCCTGAAACGTTCGATGTCACCAAAATAGTAAACGACAGAACGCAGGCTCGCCACGCTTGGTATGGAGCTGTACCATTCTTGCACGGGCGCGTATATGTGTACGCACGGGGGACGTATAATGCTGGAGGAGATGGGGGAGGTGCAGGGAAGCAAAGGGAGGTTGGGTATCCCTGCTCGCCGTGAGCCATCCATCCTCTTCTCGTTTGGACCGTTCGCCGTGACGCCACCGTCCGGTCTCCCATGTACTGTCCCCCTCCCGCCTTCGACAGATAACCACAACACATATGGGCACCAAATAAGAACGACGCCAACAACTACAGTGGCGGAGCAGCTTCCCTTGCCTGCCCCAATCATATCTCATCCTCGCCGCCCCGGGCTGTAGACTTGCTCTCATTCAAATATCTACCCACTGCCCCATGCAGCTTCTCACGCCGACACCATTCGTTCCCGTCCGCAGATACACCGCCCTCCATCGAGGGGCAGTGGTGGGTGGAAGAGGAGAGTAGCCATTCGTGTGCCCCGCCCCAGACACATCCGTGCACCCACTAGCCTGCCACGCTCCACGCGTCCACACCACCACTGCTCTCTCTCTCTCTCCCGTGTGCCTGTGGCACTTTGCTTTTCCGCAAGACCTCCCCTGGCGGGTCGCTGATTTATGTTTCTCCTCCGCTTCTGCCCATCTAATGTGGCGGAGAGCATCACCGCGGGGAGGAGAGGGGCACCCTAAATAATATCATGTGTATATCGACTGCAAGTACATGAACAACGGAGGTATGAATCAACCACTCTTCAATGCGCTCTCCCCCTCCGGCACTGGGGCCGCTGCTTGGGGAAGGAGGACGAGGAAGGGGGGACGTGAGTGTACGTACAGAGCCACCCCCCCCCTCACACCCACAGTTGGGGTGTGCGTGCGGAGACTTCCTTTAATATTCTGTCAGTGTGTACTCGCGGACGTTGTTCAGGGCATCCTGTGCCTTGTTCAGCGCTGTCATCATTTCCTTCGCAGCCTTGCGCTGCGCGGCCACATTCGGCGACTCCGAGAGTAGCTCCGTTGCGGTCTTCTCCGTGTACAGCTCCCGCACGAGACGGGCGTACACCTCCTCCCGCACACGTGTAATCATGAGAAGCGTAATGGCCTTTGGCACTTGATCTGCGATGTTCCCCTTCACAATGGCGAAGTATCCCTCCACCATCTCACGGATGGCGTCGTTGATGTGCTGCTCGTGGAGGGACATGTTGCTCCCCAGCATGATACGAGAGGGCACATCATTCATGACTACCTTGTCCTTGGACGCGACCGAGTCGGGGCTGCTCTTGTCGGTGGGCTTCTTCGCATTCTTTGCATTGTCCGCCGCATTCCCTCCCTTCTTGCCCCCTGCCTCGCCACCACCCGCCGCTGCCGAGGTGTTGGCGTCGTTGGCGCCGTACATGTCCACAAAGGCGCGCTGGGCGAGCTGCTCCATCATGGGATGCTTGACATTGATGAAGCCTCGCTCGGCGTTGATGATAGTGCGAACGTGTGAGGAGGTGGGTGCACGGCACTCCATGAGCATTGTCTGGCAAATATTGATGACCGCCTGCTTCAGCTTCGGGAAGCGCTCGATGCGAGACGCGCACATCTCCACGATCTTCGTCAGCTCCTCGTATACGAATGTGACGCATTTCAACGATGGCTCCTCAAGACGGCTGATCTGTTCCTTAGACAACGCGACGAAGACTTGGTCTGAGGGGAAGAGACTCGCGTGCATTCCCGCCATGTTGCGGGTGTTGATGCGGATGTACTCGTCGGTCAGGTCCTTCTTCGCGGACAGACTCGTCACGTAGGCGGAAAAGCATTCATGGAAGATGTAGTCCAGGCGAGCCCCGCCCAGCAACTCCTTCGTCGCGTCGGTGATACCGCCATCGATGGTCTGGTTGATCGTGTCGCTGAAAACCTTGATGAGGGCCAGGAGCTGAGCGCTCGGCTCGATGTGGTCCTGCTCAAACATCCCCAGCTTTTCCATCTGCTTCTTCGTTGCCTCAAGCAGCTTGTCGACGTGCCGCTTCAGGTCTGGGATGACGGCCTTGATGTGCTCCAGCAGCAGCGCGTTGAGTTTCTTGCTGAGGTAGACGGTGCCGGCCTCATCGGCGATGGCGGTGTACGGCGGAGTGTTCAGGAAAAACTCGTGCTCCGCCTCGCGGGCGGAGTGCATGGACTTGCGTGTGTTGATGTCGTGCTGACTACGGCACACCACCCCGACGAACCCGTGCCGGAGAGGCATTACCTTGTTGGTCAGCACGTCGTAGCAGTCCGTTCCCTTGTCCATCAGGTCAATCTTCGTCAGCACCGCTACCGTACGAATACCCTCCGGGTCTAGCTGCTTCGCCAGTCGGAGGGACTGGCTCGTCGCCAGATCCGTGTTGGCGGGTGAGATGGCTAAGATGATGGTGTTCTTCGGCGCCACGTAGCGCATCACCATTTCCTTGATTTGGCGATCGATATCCTTCGGCTGGTCGCCCACGGCGTTCATCACCAAGCCGGGCAGATCCACCAAGGTCAGGTTCAGCACTTCGCTGGAGTAGACCTTCAGGTTGATGGGTTTATCCGTAATCGCAGACGGGCCGGCGATCTCGTTCGTGCGCCGGGTGATCTCATCTTGTATTTCTTCAAAGTTGTGGTACTTCTTGCTTGGCTGGTGCAGGAACTCGCCCCACTCCTCCGTGTCCGACTTGGGCAGCTGCACCAGCTGCAGCACCAGCGGGCAGCGCGTCACGATGCCCGACCCACGGGGGAGGAAGTCTTTCCCGACCAAGGACTCGAGCACGGAGCTCTTCCCACAGCTCTGACTCCCGACCACCGCGATCTGTGGCAGGTTAATCTTGATGTTCATCTTCACATTGGCAAAGGCATCATGCAATTCATTGATCACCCCGATGAGCTTGTCCATCTTCTGGGTCGCGTTCCTCCCGCCGCCCCTAGCAACCCTACGTTCCTCTGATCTCTCGTTCCGCCGCCCAACAAAAAATCAGCCGCTATCTGATATCAATCCAATCGATATCCGGACAAGGGCTTTTGTTCCTTTCCTACGCGTGAATCGTTTGATGCGCTGACTGACCGAGTTCATGTCGAGACCCCACCCCCGACATAACACGTCGTGTCATGGCGACCCCAAACATCAATCGAGACGAGATCGGCGGAGCAAAAAAGAAAAGAGCACAATAAAATGTACTTGCCCAGAGGCGAGCTATCTCTCCGTCTCTCCTTCCCTTCACATGGCCGGGTATGGCATCGCATCATGTTCCATCACCGTCACACCCGCCCCCTTCTCCCTCTCTCCGCAAAAAAGCAAACGTTCTTGTCGCGCGTTGGATTCGGTAAAACCTCGTCACGGTGTGATGAGCCAACCCTCACCCCCCTACTGTGCTACAACGAGCTTCTGTACATCTCCCTCCACCCGATCCTCGGCTACACCACCATCCTATTACAGCCCAGTACCACCTCCCTCCTACTGACCCTCGCTTCCAAGTCCGCGGTGGGAGCCGGCCTGTGAAAGGGGCTGGGCGGGCCTTGGTTAAGGTGAACGTGCTAATCCAACGCCAGTAGCGTGCTCGTCCCCGGCCTGCTCTGCCCCGCGTGCTCCGCTGTGTCCTCCCTGTATTCTTCCACCATCTTCTTCACCGGCTCGCCCACAGTTGCCGCCACTGGGGTGGCCTTCCCTGCCGCGGGCGCACTGCCATCCAACTTCTCCAAGTGTAGGAGGGCGCCGCGGAGCGAGGCGTTACCGCCAGTCGCCCCCGTCACCGACATTTTGTCCGTCTCTGCTTTCTTCCCGGCCGACACGGCACGATACGCGTGCCGCCGCCTACGTTCCTCCTGCACGTGCGGTGCATATGGCACCACCACCATCAACTGCCCTGTCGTCTGTGAGCGCTGGACTCGCGCTGAAGACGGTGCGAGCTCGTATTCCGTTGGCAGCTGCAGTAGCTTGCCCTTGACCGTCACCCGGACACACCGCACATCCGCCTCCACGTTGATGAGCGTGGTGGAGATAAACTTCCCCGGCTCTACCGTCACAACGAACTCCTCCTCGCCGTCTTGATCCACCGTGAAGGGAAGCTTCCCTTCATTGCGAAGGAGTAGGCGCCCATACTTCTCCATCTCCTCCTCCGGGGTGAGACGGGGTGGCTTCTGATTGAGCTCCTTGTGCAGGGCGGAGATGCTTCCCGGAGGCGGTGTCTCCTGCTCCTTCCGACGACGTGCCTCTTCGGCCTGCTGCTCCCGCAGCATCTGCAGGCGCTCCTCGGGAGTGTGCCCGTAGACACGCTCCCCCTTCTCATTGTACTTGGCGGGGAAGGGGTCAATGCCTTTGGCCACCATCTCCTCCTTGATGCGCTCCCGCTCCCGCACTCGTAATGCCTCCTCCTCTACCACCTCCATTACCTCATCCTCTGTCTGTCGTGCCGTGATGCGTTCGGCCCGGGTGATCTCCTGGCCGTCCAACTCCTTCAGCTGAGGTAGGGCGTGTATAGCGTAGGCTCGGTAGCCAGCCACCTTGGTGCAGGGGTTACCAGTCAGATGGAGAGTATCGAGAAATGCGTTCGCCTGCAGATGCTCCACACAGGAGATGTCACTGATGAAGTTCAGCGTTAGGTCTAGCCGCTCAAGCGCTTCGCACCCTTCGAGGCCTTCAATCATCGTGATGCTGTTCACCGCCAGATTGAGGTACTTCAGCCACTTAAGATGCCGCAGCCCTTCTATGCGTGAGATGTAGTTATTGCAGAGGTACAGGATCTCGAGCTGCCGGCAAGCGTCACCTACGACCTCTATTTTTTCTATATCCTGCTGGTGCAGGGCCACCTCCTTCAGGTTGGAGAGGCACCCCTCGTTGTGCTCCGCGCGCCGGCGCAAGAGATCGACTGTAATACGGGCCATCGCCGTGCCACTGGAGTCTCCCTGTACCCGGGGTCGTGCTCCCCCCGGGTGCCGCTCCCGAAGTTAACTAATCCTCTTCTTTGTCAGCCGTGCGTGGTACGCTACGCGCCGACGCTCCGATGGCTAGAGAAGCTGTGGTGAGACTGAATACCGCCATCGCAGACAACAAGGCAAAAACATAGGCGAAGACGAGATAGCACATGCCAGTAGAACGGGCTTTATCAGAAGGGGGGTGTGTGTGGCAGGAACGATATGGGCCTCTGCCTCGTCTCATATGAAACGCAACTTTGGGATTGGGTAGCGTACAGTTACAAGCAGAGTGAGGTGCCTTGGAGGGAGGGGGGGGGGCGGTGATCATCCGCTCCTGCCGCCCCCCCCTCTCCTCTTCCCTCTCTCCACTGACTAAACATACATAGCAGGGCTGGCCATCATCAAAGGCTGGCCACCTTGCTCGTGGCAAGAAGGAAAACAAAAATGGGATGACGTGTATATGCCCCGATGACTGCTTCCTTTCGTCCTTCCTCCGTGTGCGTTTAACCTGCAGGGGGCGCTGTCTTTGATCTACGCTCACCCCAGAGCGCCGGTGAATAGGTTTACTGTTTCTCTGGTAGCCGCCAACCCCAGCCCGTTAGCACCGGTAGTAGTGCTGGGCGCTTGGCTTCCCCCGCGACGGGGCACTGTACTTTGGCGCCACGGTGAGGTGGCCGGCATCACCAGGGGGAGAGCAGTATACGTGTATACGCGTATGGAACACCGCCATGTGCTGCTTCCCAAACAAAACGCGATTAATAAGAAAATCCCCCCTCCCCTTCTGTCGTTGTACAGCGGGCCTGGACCACTCGTCATCCCAGCACAATTCAGCACATTGTATTCGTTAACAATACGGGACGTAGCCGTGCGAAGCGAAAGTGTGTGTGTGTGCGCTCGTGCGTACGCTGGCGCCCCTCCACATAACCTGCCACCAGGAAATAAAATAAAATAAAACAAAGCAACTACCCAAAGTAAGTACAGGGCAGCCTTCTTTTGGGATTTTGCGTGCGGTTCTGGCGCACAATCGCGTGCCCCGGAGGGGGGCCAACGCGTCGGCACACCGCTGCTTTAACACATCGTAAAATGGTTCCTCTCTTCTCATCCCAGGCTACCGGAGAAACTGCTAGCAACAGGGAGGCATAGGGGAAGAGGACGTCCACACCTCACCACAGTGCCGAAACGCTGTCAACTGCTGCGCAACTATAGGCTGATCACATTGGCAGGGTCCCCCCGCGCCAGCGCATCCATCTTCTGGCGGCATTGGTGAAGGCTTTGCTCATACCCCGCCCGCTCCTGCTGTCGCTCAGTGCAACTCCGCTGCACCGCCGTACGTAGACGGTGAAGCTCCTCCTCCAGCAGTCGCTGTTTCATCTCAAGGGGGTGTGGGACAGCGTCAGCGTCTGCCTGGAGGTTAATCCCCTCCATCTCCTCCTGCAGGACCTTGGGCAAGGCATCGTAGTAGCGAAGAAGGACGGCCTGTAGTCGTTGGAAGTCAAGTCTGGCGCCCAACAGCGCGTGCCGGAGCTCCAGCACTTCATTGGTGGCATGGGGTGAAGGGCCTTTCCCTGCCACTGGCTCCATCAGTTGTGGCGGCCGGTCATAGACGGGTGGCGGTGAGAGAGGAGAGCGGCACCCGGTGGATCGCCGCGGGCCCTCCCATGACCTACTCACTTGTCTCTCGCGGCCCAACGCGTGTTCCCCTGCAGTGAGGGAACACTTGTACTGCGTGAAGGGCACAGAGTAGGTGCTCGGCCGTCGGCTCAAGGAAGCGTCTCCGCCCGAGCGGACGGGGTGGTGATTGGCGCTGGCGCGCGGTGGCCGTGTAGACATTTCCCGCTGCTGGACGTCGGCTGTGCTTGGGGGGCTTCTAGCATATGTGACGCCACCATCTTCATCCCCTAGTTCAGGATCTGCATGCTGGGATGGGCGGGAATAGCGTTGGACCACACGTGAGGGCCGGCGCGGTGGATCCTTCCGGCCGGATAGAAACGGAGTACCTGGCTCATCATCCTCACCGGAGTAGAACGAGGATATGGTGCGGGCCAGTCGTACGGGAGACGTGTGATGAGTGGCGGCCCCAGAGGTGTGGCGGAGGCTACTGTGGCTGCGTGACAGGCGGCGATGACTTCGAGAGGAAGGCTTGTCTTGGGTAGAGGGAGGCGCTGTGATCCCGTTCGAACACCCCGAATCGCGCCGGCTACTTCGTCTTCCCCGGTGGGAATTACACGATGTCTTTGACCAAGACTCAGATAGTACCGTGCTGGAGGCCCTGCGACTATGCTGCGAGCGAGGCCGCGATGGTAGACGACTGTACGCGTCACTGTGGTTGGTGGAGTTCATTAGTTGGTCTGTGTCCAGAGCTTTCAGGAGCTCCGTCGGGAGGCGCTGCAGCGATGTGAGCCGGCGAGTCAGAAGTACCTCGCCGGTGGTCGTGTGATAGACGTGTTGCAGTGCGGAGACAAGGGCATCGAAGGAGTCACGTGTTGGGATGATCAGCACAAAGCCTGCGGGCGCCTCCACCCTTCCCTGCTCCCCTCCGTGGGTGTGGTTGGTGCTCCGTTGCGCCACGCTTACAACACGCCTCTCTTCATCCAAAGCGAGTTCAGCTATGTCAGCGAGTCTGCAGCGATGGCAGACACCGCCTGAGTAAGACGCGATGTTGAGTGAACGCTCCGTTACGAAGCAGATGCGACTTCGCTCCAGTAGCTTCCCGCGTATCGCTTGCACGGGATGGAGGAAGCGCAGAGGGACGTGGCGCAGGTAGTCAAATGCCGTCTCCAGACCAGCAGGTAGGTGAATCAGAGGGACCATGCCGTGCCTCTGCGATCCTCGTCGTCTCAAGCCGGAGGGCAGCATCTGTACGGCTTCGCTTGGCCGCATGCTCCCAGCCCAATCCCTGTAAGGGGGTCTTGTACAGGTAAAGAATATCAGGTGGGAGTACACGGGAAGGGAAAGGATGGGCCACGGTGTTTATGGCCCTCCTCCTGTTCCTCCTGAGCGGAATATATTTGTTATAAGCAGATGAAAAGAGATATAAGGTGAAGAGAGCGCGACATGGGAAAGGGAGTCCGAGAGAGACAGAGAGAGGGAGAGCTCATCGGATGTGCTAGCACGCGCATGGAACATGCGCACGTGTGCCACACAAGGACATTCACAGTGAAGGAATACCAAGGGTTAGGATGGGCACTCGAGCTTCACCAGCGCCCCGCTTGACAGCTCCAAAGGGGGGGGGAAGCGGGCGACAATGAGACCAATGACGCAGGGCACTTCTGCCCCTCCACGACAAAAAGCTGACGGGGTAAACCCTCGCGAAGCGGCCACGCCGACGGGACCCCTCTACTCGCATGCTTCACCGAAAGAGCGATCGCTGGTGGACGCTGCATATCACAAGCACAACATACCCCCCCCTCTCAATTATGTATGCGCGCAGGTGTCGCGATTACCGCGGCGGTTTCGAGAAGGTGCGCACGAGGTCCGCCTTAGCCTTCTCAAACGCTTCTTCCGTGCCCGTAAGCATCATTTCGTCCACATGCATTAGATGGGTGAGCAGTGGAGATGGCCCGCCCGCATCTCGGTAGCCGTAGTAACCTTCCTGTACAAGCCCCTCGCCCGCCGCGGAGGCGCGGATGAGTGTGTGGAAGGCGTCCATCAGAACCTCATAAAATGGTGAGGACACCGCTCGGGCTTTCATGCGCACGTGAAGACCGTCCACGGTGGCGGCAAAGATATGGTGCGCGTCCCCCGGGTAGACCGCCTGCAGCGCGTCCTGCTTACGGAATCGGAAGTCAAGTTGACGCCCGAGGACAAACTCCCGTGAGGTGAAGTTGGTACACGACATCGCAAGAAGAGAGGCGGCACACGATGGCAGCGGCGTCCCAGCAGAGCGACCCAGTAGATGGTTGATCAGCGTCTCGGTTGCTGTAAGTGCGTGCTGAGCATAGGCCATAAGGGAGGAGACACTGCTCCCAGCGTAGACATTGCTCACCAGACCTGCCCCCAGCGCGCAAAGCGGCGCGCACGCGTTCAGAAGACTTAGCACGTCGGCCCCATCGCTGTCGGCGAGGTAGCGTACACTCTCCCGCGCGAAAAGCGTTTCCAGCTGCGACTGTAGGGCCCGGTGCCGCCCATCATCTCCACGAAACTGAGGTGTGTGCAGGGCGAAGGTCAGCGCGGTGCCAGAGAACCGATGTGGGTATGCCAAGCCGCTCGTTGTGCCGGTGCCCGCGGGGTGATCCGAGCCTACCGCGGCAGGTGTGGACGTCTCTTCGCCGTCTCCTTCACGCCACACCGGACACGATTGCTGGGCCCACTCCTTCGCAAAGATGGGGCCAGACGCCACCAACACCGGGATTAGCGGGTGATTGCTCCCCTCTTGGTTCACTCGCACCTCGGCAAGCTCTGCGGGTGTTGCTCCTTCTGCGGAAAGCCCCCGCGTGAAGAGACCCACCATACGGGATTCATCGTTGTGAGATCCGCTGGGCCGCGTACGCTGACATGCGGCCCACTCGCTGAGGTATTCCGCGCTGGCTGGACTGTGACGATTGCGAAGGGTTGCCGTAGCCCAGGGATCGTCGCTCGGCAGGAGAGACGTGGCAGGGGTGCAGACGAACACGCGGGCGGGGGGATCACCACGGGACGCTCGCACATGGGTCACTTCCACTCCCATAGGCACCCGCAACGGCTGCACCTGTCTACGGAAGGCCTTGAATACCTTCTGCGCGTTGCTACTTTCTGGGGTTGGGGTGGTCCCCGGTGTGTGGCCCGCTTCTAGCACAAAGTCCTCATCACGAGTCAGCAGCGAGACCAAGGGGTGGCCGCTCGCCCGTAGTGCCAGCGCACAAGCGGTACCGACCTCTCCTGCGCCCACTACAGCGGGCCGCATTCAAGCGCAGGATACCGCCCCCCGTCCTTCTTTGACGTGCGGTTGCTACACGATGCGCAGATGGTGACGACGGAGAGGGTGGGGAGACGTTTTGGAGATAAAACAAAACCAGAATATTACAGACAAGCCCGCCAACGCTGCGGATAATGGGAAGGACGTGCCCAGTGAGGGCAACCCCATCCACACCCTCCTCCCTCCCCCCCTCTCATTCACAGCCATCCACACACATACCGGCATGACCGAGGCGAGATGGTCAGCCCCTGCCCGGGAAGTCAGGCCGCCCCGCCCTTCTTCCTGAAAAATAGCAATCAAGCCCTGCTGGTTGATCGCCTGTCTCC